>PIJE02003557.1:29817-34817 GCA_002895965.2 Coryphaenoides rupestris | reverse complement strand
GATCCCATTGATTGGTCGATTATAAGGCAGGTTCCCTCTCCGTCTGGGAGGGGGGGGAGGGTGGGGTGGGGGGATAGGATGAGGGGAGCGTGGGTTTAAATAGACCGCAAATGACAGCATGTTACCATCCTTGTCTGTCTGAGGTCAGGCCACGACGAGTGCTAATTCCATTATCTTCATGATCGCGGGGATGATTTAACCTTGATGCCGTGGTCTCGGCCCGGGCCTCTTGTTCTGCAATTCTGACTCCTCGTCGTACACGAGCTCGTTTGCTCGCACGCTGACCCCTGGGGGTCAAAAGGTCTCAATTGCAATTTTCAGAGCGCAATTACCGTGTGACTGCGCCCACACAAATGGTCAAGGTAAGAAATCGGCAAAATTAAAGTCATCAACAAAATAAAGAGGGTTTTGTTTTGGTGGGGATGGGGGGTGGGGGGGTTGAGGTGAAGAAATGTACCTCAACTTTTACCTAAAACGTACCTAAAATGTAATCTGTTAAAAAACGTGTTTCTGCCGTTTATTTCTGCCTCACTGACCGCACCATTCTCCGAGCCAATCCGTGGTTTTGAGAGATAAATATATATGTGGATGTCTGGGAGATAAACCTCTCCTTGAGACATTCGGTTACTGTTTGGTGGTTGAATCTCCTCGCATTTCGAGGACTTCTGAAGATTCATATTCTCGATTCGGGGTTGAAGGGGGGGGGGGGGGAGTGGGGGTGGGAGGCAGGTGACGACGACTCAATTTACCGCGCGAGAATTGTCGTTTGTTTTTTGCCAATGTTTTTTTCCCGCAGATTTTTTATTAAGTCTATCTTGTTGCGTTGATGCATAAAACGACACTTGAATAACACTCCGCTGGTGATGGCTTTTTTCATGCGCCACGGAACCTCTGAGCCTGAGAGTGTGTGTGTGAGTCATGCCAGCGAGGATGCGGTAAGGGACCTGTGTGTGTGTGTGTGTGTGTGTGTGTGTGTGTGTGTGTATACGAGTGTATGCGTGTGTGTTCGTGTGTGTGTGTGTGCGTGTGTATACGAGTGTATGCGTGTGTGTTCGTGTGTGTGTATGTGTGTATGCGTGTGTGTTCGTGTGTGTGTGTGTGTATATGAGTGTATGCGTGTGGTGTTCGTGTGTGTATACGAGTGTATGCGTGTGTGTTCGTGTGGTGTGTGTGTGTAATGGAGTGTATGCGTGTGTGTTCGTGTGTGTGTATGTCTGCGGGTTAAGGGGATTTTGGGGAATACCAACAGACACCGAGAAGTGTGATCCCGCCCTCCATCAAGATGCTTATCCAGCCTCCTTACTCCCTTCCCTCCTCTCCTCTCTCCTCTCTCCTCTCTCCTCACTCCTTTCCTTTCCGTGTCTCCTCTCCTGTGTTTTCATCTCCTCTTTGTATCTCTCCTATCCTCTCCTCTCCCCTCCTCCAACTCTCCTCCTCCCTTCTCGTGTCCTCTCCTCTCCCCTCCTCCTACTGTCCTCCTCCCTTCTCGTGTCCTTTTCCTCTCCCCTCCTCCCCTCCACCCCCCCCCCCCCTCCCCTCCCCTCCCCTTTCCTCTCCTCTCCCCTCCTCCCCTCCCCTCCCCTCTCCTCTTCATCTCTCCTCCTCTCCTGTGAACGTTGGATGAATGGCTCAGTCGGTCCCGGGCCAAGCCGGTGACCCAGAAAAAGGGTTAAAACAGGGGAGAGAGAGAGGGAGAGAGAGAGAGAGAGAGAGAGAGAGAGAGAGAGTGAGAGAGAGAGAGAGAGAGAGAGAGAGATGAGAGCCTGTCTGATATTTATAGATATGAGGATAATGATTGCGACCCACGGAGACAGAGATAGAGAGAGTCAGAGATAACATGAGAGAGAGTCCAAGTTCAAAGTTTACATTTTTCACTCTGTTACGTATTAATAGAATGCATAATTCTGAATATTACAAATGCAGTTTTTCAATGTTTCTCTCTTTTAAAAATGCAATCAACACAAACCTAAGTTGAGAAACTAAATGACATATTTTCGTGTTTCTATTTGGAACATTCAGGGTCTAAGATCCTCTGTGTTTGGTCTAAAGAGTAGAGAGTAGAGTTCATTAATTCTGTAAAGAATGATGATATTAGAATTTTACAGGAGACATGATCCCACTGGCTGTCCCCCAGGTTACAAAGAGTTAGTAGTCAATTAAAATGAAAGGAGCGACTCAAGGAAGAAACTCAGGGGGCATGCTTTTTACAATCAATAGAAAGAGGCAAAAAAGGAGAAAATTATCTGTGGCTGAAAATTAAAAAACACCTCAAAACCTCTTCCTCTGCGCAATTTATATTTCCCCAATAGAATCCCCTCACTTTAACAAGGACACCTTCTCAGACCTAGAGAGAGAAATCAGCCACTTTCAGACTCAACGGCATGTTATGATCTGGAAGATCTATAATTCTAGGACTGGGGACGGACTTGAATTTGTCAGCGCAGAAGGTGATGATTTCATAACTGGAGATAACATCCACTTCCCCACTTATTCCCCCAGACAGAATTATGAGAAGTCCACAAATGTACATGAGAAGGAACTGCTGTGGCTGTCGGAGCCTGGGTCTGTACATTGTCAATGGTAGGCTACGGGGGGACTCCCTTGGACGGTACAATGGCCTATAGCTCATGCTCCTGGCAGTAGCTCTGTGGACTATGCAATAACTGATTTGACCTTAACCTTTCTGAGAGCCTTCACAGTCAAGCCACTGACACCACTGTCTGACCACAGTCAAATAACAGTCTTGTCACGGTCTCGGCCGTGCCGATTGTATTTTCTATGTACCTCTACCTGTCTGTCTGTGTGTTTGCTGTGGGCGTGGTTTCTGATTCCGGCTCCTCCTTGGCTCATCACACTCACCTGGTCTACCCCGCACACCTGCCATCCATCAACTCATCTCCACCAGTACTTAAACCCCGGCTTTCATCCCACTCATCGCCAGATCGTTGATTCAGCTACTGTGGTATTCCTCGCTGCCGGCTTCTAGGATTGTGTATTCTAGCTCCCTCCGTGTTTCTCCATGTTGCTGACTTATCTTCCTCTATCCCAGGATCATCACCTGCTATCCAGCCATCATCCCGCTACTCCACTCGCCAGCCTGCCTGCCTGTCTGTCTACCTGCCTGCTCACCACCCGCTCGCCTCACCAGCCACATCTACCACCGGTCTCCCCGGCTCCCCCCTGCCTCTGCTCCATTCGAGCCCGGTCTCCCTCTCACTGCTTAAATAAACCGTTGTTCTTCCTCAACTCTGTGTTCGGCTCTGCATTTGGGTTCAACCCTCGTAAGATCGTAACAAGTCTATCTGAACAGAACAGAGACACCCAACATTTGCACTAAGCCTGGGGAAATGTTCAAAATCAAACCCAGCTACAAATGGGGTAAAGACAGCTCTGAAATGTACCACAGCTCAGATACACAGCCTGTAGCTCAAACTTCTAATTTGGCCACCACTAAAACAAAAGAGAATAAAATCTGACTATTGGATTGATTCTGAATGCAAAAAACGTAGAAAAAGTCGGAGAAAACTGTCAAACCAAAAACATCGGTAACCAGACAACCAAGATATTCGCATTCAGTATACTGAATCCCTCAAGAGGTATAAACATACAATCAGAGCATAGAAGAATATACAAAATCAACTGAAAGATATTGAGGAATCAATTAACTCAAACAAATTCTGGGACAATTGGAAACAAACCCTCCTGTGGTGTTTAATCAATCATAAATATTGTTCAGCTAGAAAACATCCCCATACACACCCACAACCGCAACCCCACCCCCCCCCCCCCCCCACACACACACACACACACACACACACTCCCCCACGTGAACCACACATTCCTGACTCAACAATAATGTATATGTGGTGTGGACGGCGATCGACCCAGCCGCCTGGAATCAGGGGAAATGTTTCAAGAGGAGACTCTTCCTGGCAGAGTTTGGGAAAGCTTTAGTTACTCTTCTAGTTCAAGTTCAGCCTCTACCAGTCTGGTGAGGAGTCTGCAAGACCCAGTCGCTCCCCCCCAACAAGGACAAGAGATGCAAGCTCTGTGCCCCGAGAGACAATAAAACAAGACTTACATGCAACTAATGTGATGCCTACGTCTGCAAGGCACACTCCCACCTGATTGTACACACACACACACACACACACACACAGACACACACACACACACACACACACACACACACACACACACACACACACACACACACACACACACACACACACACACACACACACACACACACACACAGAGTTGAATTCATGTTGATGTTCTGATGTTCCTGTGTATTTGGTCTCTGTTTTCTCTGTTTTCTCTGTTTTCTCTCTTTTTACAATAAATGTTAATTTTGGAATACATGTTCAGTGTCTATTCTTTGTATATTCAGTGCAGTTATTCATGTTAACCACTAGTTTGAGACATTGTTTACAGCTTAAAAAGGTGTTCAATAACATTTGGTGATGATTAATGATTTTTGTGTTAATGTAACAGCAGTTAAAACAGACACCAAAGTAAGGGGGGAGAAACAAACACAATAGGAGGGTGAAATAAAAGGCCTCGTGATGAATTAGCAATTCAAAATGGAGATATATGGAAAGAGCATTTCACAAACATATTTGACCATCCTATTAAAAATTCTGACCAGTAACAAACATCTGAAAGATTGGAAAACCTTGAGATTACTATAAAGGATAACCAAAACCCATTGGACTTCCCAATAACTCAGAAAGAGCTGGAGGGAAAGCTACACAATCTACAGCCCAGAAAGGCCTGTGGCGTGGAGGGTATCCTGAACAAGATGCTTGTACATACGGACCCCCAATTCAAATTGGCCATTCGAAAACTTTTCAATCTGATACTAAATGTAAGCTACTTCCCTGACTCCTGGAGCGAAGGACTTATCACCCCCACATATAAGAATGGTGATAAATGTGACCCTACTGAACAACTACAGGGGCATCCGTGTCAACAGTAACCTTGGGAAAGTGTTCTGC
>PIJE02003557.1:15000-17233 GCA_002895965.2 Coryphaenoides rupestris | reverse complement strand
ACACATCCTAATTACTTCCAATTAGAAATGCAAATTAGCAGCCAGGTCTTTGATTAAAAACCATTTGAGTTCCTTGTTGGTTTGTAAATGTTCTCTGCTGGCACAACTGCGTTTTTGGGGAAAGGGGAAAAGTATTGGGACATTTAAAATTTAATTACTTTTAATGACTCCCCAGCACATCCACCCCCGTCCTTTTGTGGCATCCCCCATGCTGTTGCACTTACTTTCCCCCTGTTAGTTAGTATGCAGAGGAATTACAGACTAATTAGACAAAGATGATCATTAGCACTAATTAAATGCGATCAAAGAAGAATGACAATTCATTGAGAATTGAGAACAGCAGCCTACACCTTCTAAGAATAATTTAAGAATATGATTTTGTTGATAATCATAGAACATTTTAATGGAGTTTAGCAGAGATCATCTCAATTAATTATTTACATTTAAATGCCATTCAGCTGTTATTCAGGATGAGAATGACTATTGGAGCAATTAATTATATTCTAAGTACAATAAACCACTGGACAGAATGCAGAGCAGCTATTGGAATCAGAACATAAGCTACATACGGCCTACGTTTTCATTCAATACAGTGGCGGTCATAGCAAGTGCAACGAATTGTAATAATTATCAGCTCTTCACGAAATTCACCTTTCTGTGTGACGAGGCCATCCAAACGACTTAGAATATGAATAGAATAGAATAGAATAGAATAGAACTTTATTAATCCCGAAGGAAATTCTTGTGCCAGGTTGCATAGCGATACGATACAGTACAAAACCACAGACTGATAAATAACTAACGTATGTGCAAATTACAGTTAAATATACAAATATGTGGGCAAGATAAGATATGTATGTAGGCCACTTATTAGTCATGTTATTATTAAGAACCCAGACACTAGCGGTTTGCATAATTACATAATGCTCAAGTGTCCCCCAACAGTTCATAGCTGTGCAGGGTTATTTTTCACATTGCTAGAAAGTGAAAAAGCAATGGGTACGCTCGGCTGTTTCGATACTCCCTCTCAACATGGAAAACAGCAAAGAAACATTGTACAATTCTAATACAATGCAACACCTGAAACTACCAACTGATCTTTTTGGTCTTTTCCAAGAGTTCAGTGTCCGCTATGTCTTCAAGCACTTGTGTGCTGAACCCTCAACCAGAAGTGAAAACACAATTGGTGAGAGGAAGTTTGGCGGTGGGCCACCATGTACCATGCTTACGGCAATGGCTGTGCCAGCAGTGTAGTACCAGTCCTCTCTTAGAGCTGCAAAATAATGGAATAAAAGGAAATATAATAAATACTCACAACATAAAATCATGGATTCCATTGTGCTACTAAAGAAATGGTTAATCAGTTCAAAAGCTACAAATCACATGTACACAAATCACCATAAATGAAAACAGATCAAATCAGCAAGTCATTACCAGTACTGTCAAGCGCCAAGTTCTTGCAGTTTTCATTCCCCTCAAACATACGTGACCTGGCAATGGTCTCCATGAGCAGCCTGAGGAATTCCCTCCTCGGCCCTCCTAAATCAACCCCTTTCTCAATTCTGCCCGTGTCATCTGAGAATCTGACAACGATCCTCAAGTTGGGGTCATACAACACCCTTTGGAAGCCGCGCATGGCTCCCTCCCAGACAGCAGAGCGATTTATATTAAATTTGCAATGCCGTTTTGAGTTGATTTTGACTGAGATTTTTTCACTGGAACTTGCACTATAAAGACAACATAAGACACAAAAATAATAATTTGGCATGAATTTCATACATTTTAACAACGCGTATATACATCTTTGGTAAGCAACCAATGAGTCCAAAATGTGTATGTCATAATAAATTAAAGATAATACGGTTCATAATTCATATCAATAATCAGATCACATCATCTCTCAAGCTCACATTGTGTGTGTGCGTTACTCACATTTGACTCTCCATGCTTGCAGTTAGTGCCTGGTTCAAATCTCAGAAGAGTCATCTGGGAGGGAGGCCACAAGTGAGAAATATGAAGAATAGTCTCCATCAAGACCACTTGTGCCAGGGGTGGCATCACTTTCTTCCATTTCTCTGACATAGTCTTCATTGTCACGGGAAAATGTGTACCAACCCTTGTGGTGCCGTGGCTGACCATGCCTGTGCTGATTTGTGAACCACCAACTGCATCACAATTATCAGCAGCAGTTGTACACATGCTTAATGGGGAAGCGGTGTGGGAAATGTCATCT
>PIJE02003557.1:0-10000 GCA_002895965.2 Coryphaenoides rupestris | reverse complement strand
AAACTTTAGAAAATAATGTCCTTCTACTTGAGTCATTATTGATGGTACTGAATGTAAGACCCAGGTGTCATCTGCACTGGCTTTACAGAGTCAGCTTTATAGTGACTATAAGTCAAGCACAACCCTCAAAGCATTGACTGGATGTGATCCAAGTGGGTCTGTCATTATTGTGTCCGAGTTATTTACAGGTGCTGTATCTGATAAGGCAATTACTGAACGCAGTGGTTTTTATGATGTCCTTAAAACACTGAAAGTTCACAAGTGCAACAATCAAATGGTTGATAGCGACTCCACACATCAATTTACAGCAGCGCCGACAAAAAAGCTACAAAGCTCGCTATTAGCTACAAAGCTACAAAGCTAGCTAATTAGTTAAGAATTCAAAGGTTTATTTGTCACCTATTTCAGTGTACAGGTACATTGAGCAGTGAAATGTTTTTTTCGCCAGGACCAGATTGCTACCGCGCCATCGTGTGATTAGCATAGCTAGGTGATTAGCCCATTGTAGCTAGTAGTTAGCAGATCTTATTTTCATTGTAAACACATCACTAACGTACTCACCCTGCTTTACATGTGCAGTAGGACTCCACGATGTCGTCCTGATGAATTTCAATGTGGAGTTTGTGAGGCGTTTGTGTCTTCCTCATAGATCGCCAACACTTAGCATCAAGTTTTATGTTGTCGTCTGCTCCGTCCGAAATCCGAATGTCATGAATATATCCTTGTGTCAAATAGTTCAGACCTTTCTGTACAACTCTCTTAGATAAAGTAAAATAACATACAGAGATATTGTCAGGAATCCTTGAGAGAGAATCATCAGCAGGGGGGCGTTGTTCAGTGGACATTACTAACATGCTGCAGAGCTGTGGGAAAGCTTGTGGGGCATAGCAACAGTAACTAGGGGGGGCGGGACTTGCCGCTTGAATAGGGAAAGGTCCATTATGGTGAGTTCAGTGGTGGAGAATTATTCAGATCCTTTACTTCAGTAAAAGTACGAATACCAAACTGTGAAAATACTCCACGACAAGTAAAAGTCCTATGCAAAACCTTACTTAAGCAAAAGTATGCAAGTTTTACCAGCAAAATGTACAAGAATTAAAAGTACTAGTCGTCCAGTATACCGATCCCTGTCAGTGTTGTACTTATATTATATTTGATGTTTTTCTCTTCATAATACTTAAGTAGTGTCTGCAAGTCTGCAAACAGTCTATTCATCATTTCTGTTTTATTTTTGTATATGCTGGTTTAATCTTTCTTGATAAAAAACACTGCATTATGTGGCATCTTACTGTTGTAGATGGACAATAATGTTGACTCATCTCCCAACAGGCATTTTGACGGCAACCACAAGCTGGTTAGGTGGCGGACGGTCACGCATGGCTTCAGTCGGACCATTATATACTTGCGGTGTCTATCCAACAACTGAGCCTCAAGTGTTTCGTCATTATTTGTAGAAGGAGTTGGTTTGCCCTTAAGGGTCAGATGTGATCACGGCATGGAAAATATACATGTCGCCCGTTTTGTGTTAGAAAGAAGGGGATTGAACGGTGTTATAACAGGTGGGTCAGTACACAAGCAAAGAATTGAAAGATTATGGGCTGAAGTCAAGAGAGTTGTATCCAGACACTTTGTGAACATCTTTATCTTCATGGAGGAACAAGGTAGACTAGATTCATTGAATGAACTGCATCTTTTTTGTCTGAATTATGTGTATTTACCAAGAATTGAACGGGCAGTAACAGAATTCACCAACCAGTGGAACAACCAGTGGCCTCTCCACACAACGGGGGCAGACACCTCTTCAGCTGTGGCATACTGGTGTCGTAAACAGTGTCGGAATTCATCCAGTTGTAAATGACATTTTTGATGTTAACCATTATGGAGTTGATGAGGAAGGGCCACTGCCTGAACTTCAAACCAATAATAATGTTATGATTCCAGACATTGACGTAACCATTGATGGAGACCACAGCAAATTAATCCACTTGAAAATGATGTGAACCATGGGATAGATGTGTTTTCTTCACTTCAAAATTTTCTCCAGTGGAAGTTATGTTTTTTTTTTAAGTATAACTTAAAAATAACTCAAATTCATGCTGATTGCACAAATATGATCAACGTATGATACTGTAGCGACCCGTCCAGGGCCGGTGCGTTCAAATAAAGAGACGTGAACTTGCAATTTGTGCATTTATTTACAGCAGATGGATGGATGCACATTTAACCGTAACCACACCAAAACATTAGCAACAAGCAGCACACGTGTCTCGTTCCACGCTCATAGCTGGAGTGCTCCCTCTCCCAATCCCCGCTCTCCCGTCGTCATTTCTAATAACACTTCACACTCATACAGGCCAACATGAAACACAACTTCACACACAGGTGACATTACAGGGTCGCTACGATACGCATGATAAACAGTATAACAGTATAACAACAAAGGTTAACGTATGACTGAATTTCAGAGTGAATATAAAATGCAATAATCAATAAAGAGTCAATAAACATTTTTTGCACATTTTAAGGCAAAGTGGCCTTTCGGAAATGAAACTAAAATGGTATATTCATGCCCTGCCAAACCCATGTGCATTTCCTAACGCAAAGTCAAAGTTCTCTTTGAACCGCTGGTCAGAGACATGTAGTGGCAACCTGATGCAGTTAACACACGTGTTTGACATTGGGAACAGCAGCGGAGATGAGAAGTTGTAATCCCCTTTATGTATGAACTCGACGGTGGGAGTTGGGGAAAATCCAATTGGCGGAACCACAGATGCTCCAGTTTGCGAAGGCCAATACCTGTTGGAGTTTGAATGGCCCTTCTTCTTCTTATATAAAACAGAAAACATCATTGGTAGTTGATAAAATATTAAATAAATATAAAGTATATTACTTCTCGATACCAAAGGATCTAAAAAATGAATCACTTATTTCAACAATCTCAAGGTGCTACATGATAATGATACAACAATAAGAGAATAGAAACATTTAAGATATAATGTTAAATGCTTATATAGCTATGTTTCCTATTAAAAAAAAAGAGCATCAGTTTATTTGTACAGTAATCTGAAATCAGGGTTGAAATCAGGGTTCCTTCCATAATTTCCAGACTATTAACCTCAGCTGTACTCAACGTTACATCATTGTGTCAAATGTAGGCTAAAACTAAATGCCATGTGGTTGTGGTGCAAGCACTACTAGGCATTTAAACGTTTGTATGAAGTGTATGAAGATACGCATGTCAAGCAAAGACACTACACCTCCTCTCCGCAAGGACACACGGATGCAGACGCACACGTGGTTACAATTGTGATCCCTAGTCTGATGAAACTGACTGTTAACAACCAACACTGAATACCTTTAAAATGGACCTTGAACCCTGTGGATGACCTGCAAACAGCATTCTCACACAACAGTTCTTCCCCTCCAGGTGAGAGAGGGCAGTGTGAAGTGCCATGGCAATGGCGTCGTCGGTGGATCTGTTTTGCGGTAAGCAAATTGCCATGGGTCCAGCGTGGCAGGCAACATGGAACAAATGAAGTCCTTGACCAGCCTCTCGAAGCATTTACTGGCAATCGAGGTGAGGGCTACGGTCTCCAGTCATTCAGGCAGGTTACCTTGGGGTGTTTAGGGACAGGCACGATGATGGACATCTTGAAGACCTCGGGAACAACAGCCTGGGACAGGGACAGGTTGAAGATGTCTGCGAAGACTCCCTGCCAGGCTGGTCTGCGCATGCTCTGAGGACGCGCCCCGGGATGTGGTCTGGTCCCGCCGCCTTCCGGATGTCCACCCGCTTGAAGGCTCTGCGCACGTCAGCCTCTGAGATGTTCAGCAGGCTGGCCTCCGCAGGCAGCGCTGACTTCGGCGGGCTGCCGTTCACGTCGAACCGGGCGAAGAAGGTGTTTAGCTCGCCAGGGAGGGAGGTAGAGGAGTTCTCTACACCGCTGGTTCTCCCTCTGAAGTCCGTGATTGTCTGCAGCCCCTTCCACACACCCCTCACGTCATGGCTCTTGAATTTGTCCTCCACCCTGTTCTTATACTCCCGCTTGGCAGAGTCGATGGTCTTGCGGAGGTCGTAGCGGGCTCTCGTATATTCCACCATATTCCCAGAGTCAAAGGCGGCGTTACGCGCGCGGAGTGCGGCGCGAACATCGCCATTAATCCATGGTTTCTGGTTGGGATAAATCCGAACCGACTTAGTAGGAACAACGTCATCTATGCATTTCTTAATGAACCCGGTGACTGAGGACGCGTACTCGCTGATGTTATTGTCCGACGCAACCCTGAACGCATCCCAGATCACGTGATCAAAACAATCTTGCAGCATAGACTCTGATTGGTCCGACCAGCATTGGACCTCCTTCACAGCGATTGGTTGCTGCTTCAGTCTCTGCCTGTAGGCGGGGAGTAGTTGGATCGAGCGGTGATCTGATTTGCCGAACGGTGGGCGGAGGAGGGACTTGTAGCCGTCCCGGAAGGGGGTGTAACAGTGATCCAGAATTCGTTCCCCCCGTGTGTTGCTTGTGATGTGTTGGTAGAACTTCGGGAGAACTTTCTTCAGGTTCGCCTTATTGAAGTCCCCCGCCACGATGAAAGCAGCCTCCGGGTGAGCCGACTCCTGTTCGCTGATAGCCCCATAAAGCTCCTTCAGCGCTACGTCCGTGTTGGCTTGAGGGGGAATGTACACAGCAGTCACGGTTACTGCTGTAAACTCCCGCGGTAGCCAGAATGGTCGGCACATAAGCATCAGATACTCCAGGTCCGGGGAACAGAAAGACTTGAGGGTCTGCACATGACTCTGGTTGCACCAAGATCTGTTAATCATGAGACATACCCCCCCTCCACGATCTTTACCGGAGAGAGCCTTTGTTCTGTCCGCGCGGTGGACGGAAAATCCTGTCGGCTCGATGGCTGAGTCGACAACCCCCTCCGACATCCATGTCTCCGTCAGGCAGATGATGCAGTTGTCTTTTGTTTCCCGGTGGAATTGGATACGAGCCTGTAGCTCGCATAACTTATTGTCCAGAGACTGTACATTAGCCAGTAGAATGGTGGGTAGTGGAGGACGATTGGCACGACGTCTCAGCCTGACCAGCACGCCGGCTCGCTTCCCTCTCCGTCGGCGACGCCTGCGGCTGATCGCGCCTAGAATGGACGGAGATAATCCAGCCGCGACTCCAGGTGGGACGTCCGAGTCGAAAGACTTGAAAAACTCCGGTAGGCGGCGAGCGACTGTCGTTCTAATCTCCAGAAGTGTACAACTGTCGTAAGTGAACTTGCTGCTAACTTCTTGTGCAAAGATAGTCGCAATTAAAAGAATAAATAACAAAAAACCTCGTCGGCATACGAGAGCTCGCAACACGGCAGCCATCACGTACGGCGCCATCTTACATCACTGGTAGATTGGGAGGGGGAGGGGGGTTATGTAGAGTCCAGGTGAACTCTGAACAGGTGGGTCTTGAGTCTCTTGTTAAGGAGGGGGGTTATGTAGAGTCCAGGTGAACTCTGAACAGGTGGGTCTTGAGTCTCTTGTTAAGGAGGGGGGTTATGTAGAGTCCAGGTGAACTCTGAACAGGTGGGTCTTGAGTCTCTTGTTAAGGAGGGGGGTTATGTAGAGTCCAGGTGAACTCTGAACAGGTGGGTCTTGAGTCTCTTGTTAAGGAGGGGGGTTATGTAGAGTCCAGGTGAACTCTGAACAGGTGGGTCTTGAGTCTCTTGCGGAAGCTGGCGAGCGACTCGGCCGTCCTGACATGAGCCAGGAGCTCATTCCACCACTGAGGAGCCAGAACCGTGAAGAGTTGGGACTTGGAAGAGCGATGTTTGGCTGTTTTTAGTGAAGGCGGTACCAGTCGTTTGGCAGAAGTTGCCGAGCGGAGTGCTCGGGCTGGGGCGTAGGGTCGGACTAACGTTTGGAGGTAGGTAGGGGCGGTTCCGTTGACAGCCATGAAAGTCAGTACCAGTGTCTTGAATCGAATGCGAGCGATTACCGGGAGCCAGTGGAGGTTGCGGAAGAGAGAGGTTACATGGGAGAATTTAGGGAGGTTGAACACGAGGCGTGCTGCTGCGTTCTGGCAAGTTAAAACTTTTCACTTGTGTGTGTGTGTGTGAGGATTTCAGTTGAACAGGAAGGCATTTCATTTATCCAATGAGAAGGGTCAGCTGCCTGCAGGTGCAGGGTGGATACGGGGTGATGGCCTTAGTATTTTGCTCCACAATTAAAGCCGTTTCACACCAGTGCGATGCGAAATGCGGGAAATCCGAATGCCAATGGAATAATAATAATAATAATAACAATAATAATAATAATAATATCATAGTAGTAGTA
The DNA here is from genome assembly GCA_002895965.2 of Coryphaenoides rupestris. Lineage (NCBI taxonomy): Eukaryota > Metazoa > Chordata > Actinopteri > Gadiformes > Macrouridae > Coryphaenoides > Coryphaenoides rupestris. The sequence continues at coordinate 3,675 of PIJE02003557.1, read as the reverse complement.
ATAGTAGTAGTAATAATAGTAATAATAGTAATAATAATATAGTAATAATAGCAATAATATAATAGTAATCATAGCAGTAATAATAATAATATAATAATATATCATAGTAGTAGTTGTAGTAGTAATATAATAATAATAGTAGTAGTAATAATAGTAATAATAAGATATAGTACTAATAATATAATAGTAATAATAGCAATAATATAATAGTAATCATAGCACTAATAATAATAATAATAATAATAATATATGAACAATATAAGAATGATAATATAGTAGTAATAATAATAATAATACTATAGTAGTAATACTAGTAATAATAATATAGTACAAATATAATAATAATAATAATAATCACTAGAAAAATTCCAGGGAAATTTTGAGGGTGCAACACACACACACACACACACACACACAAAGATGTGTAGGAGAGGGGTAGAGAGATACACGTATGTACTTTGAAGTAATGTTTCATTAGCACACTAACAATACCTAAAAATAAAACTGTACTTTTGTATTAGCAAGGTCATTACTAGGTCTTGATCTTAAATCAACAATTACATACACAAAGCACACACACAGCATAAACACAACATAAAATACATAGGCCTGTACTCAAACACACACACACACACACACACACACACACAACACACACACACACACACACAGCATAAACACAACATAAAATACATAGGCCTATACTCAAAAACACACACACACACAGTATACAGACAAAAAATAGATTGTGTGTTATATGAAATTACGGCCACACCCCTTCTCACACGTGTGGGGCACGCCCCTTCTGTGTGCGCGACGAGGGGCGTGGCTATGGTGTCACCCATTGGCGCGACGAGGGGGCGTGGCTATGGCGGTGACGCCGTAGCCACGCCCCTTCTGGGGGGGCTCTAAAACGTTCCCGCACGAGAAAATGGCGGCAATATGAATACTGCTTGAAACAGAGTGGCTGGACTCCTGTCACTTCGATGCTCATAAATCAATAAGTATAAGTCTGTTTGTTTCCATAGTTACATATATGTGGTCGTCACAAGTGTGGAGTTAATATTGTGGGCGGGGTGGTATTTTAAAAATGTAATATAATAACAACAATAATAATAATAATAACAAACAAAGACAGTGGAACGGGTGAAGTAAAAGGGTCAAGACCAATAAAGTATCAGAAGCAGGATCACCCGAACAGTGATTTCTGCTGTCTACCTCAGTGAATAAAACGCCATATTCACATTCTATCAAGCTCGTGCAGAGGACCTCATCCGGAATTGACGCAACCTGTTTTAAAGAAGATGGTTTGTTGCTCATACTGTAACTCCTAAGGCAGCATGACTTGCACTGCACATACACTGGCCGTTCTCATGTCGTCTAATAGTTACATTCTTATTTCAGACCGAGGGCGCAGCAGCATGACAACGTCTTCAAGACATCATACCCATCATGGGGAGTAGTATGCAAACAAGGGGCCAAAAAGTATGGCTTTCATAAACATGGGCACATACTCAGTGCCTTTGAATTTCAGAAGGCCTGGGACCTACCCAGTAGTGTTCTCGGACACATCAGGGATGGCTTTGGGTGAGCACATTCCGGAGGATGTAAGGTCAAGGCCTATTTTTCTTCTTCTTCTTTCTTCTTGTATGTTCACCAGTTTACATACATAACATGTTGTTAATCTACATAGCCTAAAAGCATATTTTGTGTCTTCTTTGTAGCCTCAATTTCTCATGGCTTTGTGGGAATAGGCTGGTGTCCCCTAAGCTCCAGGAGGGTCAGGAGATTAATGCAATCTTAATTCAGAAGATTTATCGAACAAAAGCCCTGTATGTTAGACCATCAAGGAACCTTTTGGTAAGTTGGCTTTTTTGTTGGTTTTTACCATTTAAAGGGGACATATTATACCACCGGGTGTGGCGTGATAAGCCATTGCAAGCCGTTTCACAATTGCCATGTGACTACCGTCTAGTGACATCACAAGTGGGAATGTCCACCTAGATTTATGCTGACTAGATCAGTTAACCTGTCGGTACAGTCCACTGAGTAGGCAGGTAGACTGATCTAGTAATCTTGCAATGGCTAATCACACTCACACCTGGTGGCATAATATGTCCCTTTTAATAAATTACACGACATATAATCTTTTGAAAATGAAGTGTCGCGTTTTTGTCGCTATACACGGTATATATTCAATTTGAGAGTAATTAAAAGGGAGACAAGCGTGGTCAAAGGCTTCTTATTTTAATCAGAACATGATGACTTCTTATTTTAAACATTAACTTTCTTTCTATGTTTAAGACTGAAGAAGAAGATTAGATTTCCCACACCACTTCCCCATTAAGCATGTGTACATCTGCTGCTGATCATTGTGATGCAGTTGGTGGTTCACAAATCAGCATGATCAGCCACGGCACCACAAGGGCCGGTACACATTTTCTCAGGCAAAAACGATGCCAACCCTCGCACCAGCCGTGACAATGAAGACATTTTGGACTCATTGGTTGCTTACCAATGATGTATATACGGGTTGTTAAAATGTATGAAATTCATGCCAAATTATTATTTTTGTGTCGTATGTTGTCTTTATAGTGCAAGTTCCAGTGAAAAAATCTCAGTCGAAGAGATACTGCTGCAACCGTCGGGCAAAATCAACTCAAAACGGCATTGCAAATTTAATATAAATCGCTCTGCTGTCTGGGAGGGAGCCATGCGCGGCTTCCAAAGAGTATTCTATGACCCCAACTTGAGGATCTTTGTCAGATTCTCAGATGACACGGGGAGAATTGAGAAAGGGGTTGATTTAGGAGGGCCGAGGAGGGAATTCCTCAGGCTGCTCATGGAGACCATTGCCAGGTCACGTATGTTTTGAGGGGAACGAAAACTGCAAGAACTTGGCGCTTGACAGTACTGGTAATGACTTGCTAATTTCATCTGTTTTAATTTATGGTGATGTGTGTACATGTGATTTGTAGCTTTTGAACTGATTAACCATTTCTTTAGTAGCACAATGGAATCCATGATTTTATGTTGTGAGTATTTATTATATTTCCTTTTATTCCATTCCATTATTTTGCAGCTCTAAGAGAGGACTGGTACTACACTGCTGGCAGAGCCATTGCCGTAAGCATGGTACATGGTGGCCCACCGCCAAACTTCCTCTCACCAATTGTGTTTTCACTTCTGGTTGAGGGTTCAGCACACAAGTGCTTGAAGACATAGCGGACACTGAACTCTTGGAAAAGACCAAAAAGATCAGTTGGTAGTTTCAGGTGTTGCATTGTATTAGAATTGTACAATGTTTCTTTGCTGTTTTCCATGTTGAGAGGGAGTATTGAAACAGCCGAGCGTACCCATTGCATTTTCATTTTCTAGCAATGTGAAAAATAACCATGCACAGCTATGAACTGTTGGGGGACACTTGAGCATTATGTAATTATGCAAACCTCTAGTGTCTGGGTTCTTAATAATAACATGACTAATAAGTGGCCTACATAACAAGCCTGCTGCTCCTGTGATGTTAGGTATCTGAAAGTGCAACCCTTGATGACCTTGAGAAGTCAAAGGCACCTCTGCTTGACTACTTGGCCAATGCAGGATGTCTGAGGCCTATGCAGTCTATAAGAGACAGGGATCTGTTGGTACATAACATAGTCATGTTTCAGGTCATCG
>PIJE02003556.1:14702-37807 GCA_002895965.2 Coryphaenoides rupestris | reverse complement strand
CCCCAGGCTTCCTTCTCCCCAGCCACACTCTCTAGTTCCTCCTGGGGGATCCCGAGGTGTTCCCAGGCCAGACGAGATATATAATCCCTCCAGCGGGTTCTGGGTCTGCCCCGGGGTCTCCTCCCAGTTGGACGTGCCCGGAAAACCTCCAAAGGGAGGCGCCCGGGGGGCATCCTAATCAGATGCCCGAACCACCTCAGCTGACTCCTTTCGATGCGGAGGAGCAGCGGCTCTACTCCGAGCTCCCTCCGGATGTCTGAGCTCCTCACCCTATCTCTAAGGCTGAGCCCAGCCACCCTGCGGAGGAAACTCATTTCGGCCGCTTGTATCCGCAATCTCATTCTTTCGGTCACTACCCAAAGCTCGTGACCATAGGTGGGGGTTGGAACGTAGATGGACCTGTAAAATCGAAGCATTGCTCGCCTTCCGGCTCAGCTCCCTCTTCACCACAACGGACCGGTACAAGCGCCCGCATCACTGCAGATGCTGCACCAATCCGTCTGTCCATCTCCCGCTCCATTTTGCCCTCACTCGTGAACAACACCCTGAGATACTTGAACTCCTTCGCTTGAGGCAGCAACTCACTCCCAACCCGGAGGGAACACGGCACCGTTTTTCGGCAGAGAACCATGGCCTCAGACTTGAAGGTGCTGACTCTCATCCCGACCGCTTCACACTCGGCTGCAAACCGCCCCAGTGCATGCTGGAGGTCACGGTCTGATGTAGCCAAGAGAACCACATCATCTGCAAAGAGCAGAGATGCAATTCTGAGGTCCCCAGCCGGACACTCTCCTCACCTCGGCTGCGCCTTGAGGTTCTGTCCATGAAGACCACGAACAGAACCGGTGACAAGGGACAACCTTGGCGGAGTCCAACACCCACTGAGAACGTGCTTGACTTTGTGCTGAGAATACGGACACAGCTCGCACTTTGTTCGTACAGGGACCGAATGGCACGTACCAACGGCCCCGGTACCCCATACTCCCGTAGTACCCCCCACAGGATTCCCCGGGGGACACGGTCATAGGCCTTCTCCAAGTCCACAAAGCACATGTAGACTGGATGGGCAAACTCCCATGCCCCCCCCAACAACCCTGCGAGGGTAAAGAGCTGGTCCACTGTTCCACGGCCGGGACGGAATACGCATTGTTCCTCCTAAAGCTGAGGTTCAACAATCGGCCGGAGCCTCCTCTCCAGCACCCTGGAATAAACTTTCCCGGGGAGGCTGAGCAGTGTGATACCCCGATAGTTGGAGCACACCCTCCGGTCCCCTTTTTTGAAAATGGGGACCACCACCCCGGTCTGCCATTCCACAGGTACTGTCCCCGACCTCCACGCTACACTGACTAGGCGTGTCAGCCACGACAGCCCGACAATGTCCAGAGCCTTCAGCATCTCAGGGCGAATCTCATCCACACCTGGCGCCTTGCCACTGAAGAGCTTTTTGACTACTTCAGTGACCTCTACCAAGGATATGGGTGAGACTTCCCCCGAGTCTTCAGACTCTGCCTCTTACACAGAGGACGTACTGGTCGGATTCAGGAGCTCCTCAAAGTGTTCTTTCCACCGCCCAACAATATCCTCAGTCTGGGTCAGCAGTTCTCCTCCCCGACTGAGCACAGCCTGAGGGCCAAGCCCCGCTTTCCCTTCCTTGGAGGTCGGGACAGTATGCCAGAACTTTCCCGGAGTCCTGATTCCGTGCCTCCCCGGAACTCCTCCCACACCCGGGTTTTTGCTTCAGCAACCGCTGAAGCTGCGGTCCTTTTGGCCTCCCGGTACCTGTCTGCTGTTTCAGGAGACCCCTGGGCCAAACAGGCCCGAAAGGCCTCCTTCTTCAGCCTGACGGCTTCCTTCACCGCTGGTGTCCACCAACGGGTTCTTGGGTTGCCGCCACGACAGGCACCGACAGCCTTTTGACCACAGCTCCGAGCTGCAGCCTCTACAATGGAGGCTCTGAACATGGCCCACTCAGGTTCCATGTCCCCAACCTCCCCCGGGATGCACGAGAAGTTCTTCCGGAGGTGGGAGTTAAAGACCTTACGGACAGGGGCTTCCACCAGACGTTCCCAGTTCACCCTCACTACACGTTTGGGTTTACCAGGTCTGTCTGGCAGCCTCCCGCGCCATCTGATCCAACTCACCACCAGGTGGTGATCAGTTGACAGCTCTGCTCCTCTCTTCACCCGAGTGTCCAAAACATGCGGCCGCAGATCTGCTGATACGATTACAAAGTCGATCAGCGACCTTTGGCCTAAGGTGGTCCGGTACCAGGTACACTTGTGGACCACCCTATGTTCAAACATGGTGTTTGTTATGGCCAGTCCATGACCACAGAAGTCCAATAACAAAACACCACTCTGGTTCAGATCGGGCAGGCCGTTCATTCCAGTGTGTAAATTTACATTTACATTTACATTTAGGGCATTTGGCAGACGCTTTTATCCAAAGCGACTTACAAAGAGTACATTTGTTGAAGGAGAGGCAGCAATATATCACTGTGGTACCTGAAGATAAGAATAGAGCTGTTTTCGAGCATTCATATTACGAGACGAATAGAACGAGTTTCATAATTGCCAAGTTGCCTGCATAAGTAGCTGGGCAGGCGTGCAATTCTAAGCATGATACAACATCTGAGAATGAACAACAATGCTAAGTGCCATTAATAAATGTTAAGACGTATAAACACGCAGGTTAGTGCTGGGGGGGGGTAGAGTCCAGGTGAACTCTGAACAGGTGGGTCTTGAGTCTCTTGTTAAGGAGGGGGGTTATGTAGAGTCCAGGTGAACTCTGAACAGGTGGGTCTTGAGTCTCTTGTTAAGGAGGGGGGTTATGTAGAGTCCAGGTGAACTCTGAACAGGTGGGTCTTGAGTCTCTTGTTAAGGAGGGGGTTATGTAGAGTCCAGGTGAACTCTGAACAGGTGGGTCTTGAGTCTCTTGTTAAGGAGGGGGGTTATGTAGAGTCCAGGTGAACTCTGAACAGGTGGGTCTTGAGTCTCTTGTTAAGGAGGGGGGTTATGTAGAGTCCAGGTGAACTCTGAACAGGTGAGTGGTCTTGTCTCTTGTTAAGGAGGGGGGTTATGTAGAGTCCAGGTGAACTCTGAACAGGTGGGTCTTGAGTCTCTTGTTAAGGAGGGGGGTTATGTAGAGTCCAGGTGAACTCTGAACAGGTGGGTCTTGAGTCTCTTGTTAAGGAGGGGGGTTATGTAGAGTCCAGGTGAACTCTGAACAGGTGGGTCTTGAGTCTCTTGTTAAGGAGGGGGGTTATGTAGAGTCCAGGTGAACTCTGAACAGGTGGGTCTTGAGTCTCTTGTTAGGGTTATGTAGAGTCCAGGTGAACTCTAAACAGGTGGGTCTTGAGTCTCTTGTTAAGGAGGGGGGTTATGTAGAGTCCAGGTGAACTCTGAACAGGTGGGTCTTGAGTCTCTTGTTAAGGAGGGGGTTATGTAGAGTCCAGGTGAACTCTGAACAGGTGGGTCTTGAGTCTCTTGTTAAGGAGGGGGGTTATGTAGAGTCCAGGTGAACTCTGAACAGGTGGGTCTTGAGTCTCTTGTTAAGGAGGGGGGTTATGTAGAGTCCAGGTGAACTCTGAACAGGTGGGTCTTGAGTCTCTTGTTAAGGAGGGGGGTTATGTAGAGTCCAGGTGAACTCTGAACTCGGCTGTCCTGACATGTTAGTTTATTTGTATTATTCTGTGTATTTCTCTATTGTTATTGTACTGTATTGCTATGCAATCTGGCACAAGAATTTCCTCCGGGATTAATAAAGTTGTATCTCATCTCATCTCATTTCATCAGCACACCTCTGTGTAGGCGGGGTCTGTAGAGCCAGCCAATCACCGAGCGGTGTGAGCAGTGGGCGGGGTCTGGATGCGGAAGTCTCTCGGACGTCACGTGTGGAGCTGCAGTGCTGCGCGGCTCCGGGCATGGAGGAGAGCAGCCCGCTGGTCCCGCCGCTCCACCGGCCGCTGGAGCCCCGCTACCGCAGCACCGGGGGGGCCGCTCCTCGGACCCCGGGCAGTAGCACCGGGGGGGGTGCTCCGACCCCGGGCAGCAGCAGCAGCACCGGGGGGGCCGCTCCTCGGACCCCGGGCTCGGTGCTCCGGGTTCCACCTGCTGGGAGCCCGTGTCTTCCGGACCGGACCCGAGCGGACTCGTCCCGGGACCCCCGGAACGAGCTGCCCGAGGACCCGAGTAAGAGCGTGGAGGGAAGCCTGGGGGGCCCTGCTTAGCCGGCTGCCACCGCGACCCGGCCCCGGATAAGCGGACGCAAATGGATGGATGGATGGATTTACAAATATAAAAGATATACAAATATAAAGGCAAGATAAGATATTCAGACAAAAACAATTAGTCATAATTGAAGTGTAATACTGTGATCATAATAATGGTTAGGGGACGTATTGCACCTGATAGAAAGAATATTAAGAATATTGCACATAATGTTGAAAGGTAATGTAGGAGAGGTATTGGACATGACATTAAGAATATTACACATGATGATGACAGGAGATGAGAGGTAGTATTACAGGTAATATTTAGAGATAACATGATGTTAATAATAATAATAATAAGATGAGAGGTAGTATTACAGGTGATATTTAGAGATAACATGATATTAATAATAATAATAATAAGATGAGAGGTAGTATTACAGGTGATATTTAGAGATAACATGATATTAATAATAATAATAATAATAATAATAATAAGATGAGAGGTAGTATTACAGGTGATATTTAGAGAGCTTTTGTGTGATTGTGTGACAGTCTGCTTTCGGTCTTAATCCTTAAAATACATCCTGCATGTCCCACAGTGATATATTGCTGTCTCTTTCAACAAATGTACTAATAATGTATTAATATCTGCTCATTAACCAATTAATAACCTTCACACAGCCTCCATCATTCAGCCACTTGACGTCCAACATTCAATAGAACACGTGACGATCACACGTCCACCACGTGGTCATCAATCAAATCAAACGAAGACGAGCTGAGCGATGACGTCATGACGGGAGCGCCAATGCCCGCCCTTCTCTGGTCGCTAGGAGACGGCGTGCAAGTCAGGTGACCGTCTCCAGATCCAACATGGCGGAGCTGTCAGAAGAAGCTCCGCCCCTCTCTGGTCGCTAGGAGACGGCGTGCAGGTCAGGTGACCGTCTCCAGATCCAACATGGCGGAGCTGTCAGAAGAAGCTCCGCCCCTCTCTGGTCACTAGGAGACGGCGTGCAGGTCAGGTGACCGTCTCCAGATCCAACATGGCGGAGCTGTCAGAAGAAGCTCCGCCCCTCTCTGGTCACTAGGAGACGGCGTGCAGGTCAGGTGACCGTCTCCAGATCCAACATGGCGGAGCTGTCAGAAGAAGCTCCGCCCCTCTCTGGTCACTAGGAGACGGCGTGCAGGTCAGGTGACCGTCTCCAGATCCAACATGGCGGAGCTGTCGCCAGACGTGTGAATGTTTATCGCTTTAAATTGTCGTCGTTAGTGAGCTCCGCTCCCTCGTGATACAGGCGACACACTCCAGGTAATACAAGCTTTATACACACAATATACATACAATATATATACAATATACACACAATATATATACAATATACAGTGTAGAGTATATTAGGCTATAGACAATAACAGAATATGTTGTGGATGTGGAGGTCCTCTGTTAGCTTGTTAGCTACACGGGGCTGACTCGGCTTGACGTAATTAACATGTAAATATTAACATAACACACCAGCACGTAGATATTAACATGTCATACTAGCATGTAAATATTAACACGTCATACTAACTTGTAATGCTAATATGACATATTGACATACAATGTTAACATGTCATATTAACACGCCATATTAACATGTAATGTTGACATGTAGTATTGACATGGAATATTAACATGGAATATTAACATGGAATATTAACATGGAATATAGACTTAACCTATTAACCTGCTCTATTCTTATCTACTGCTATACTAGTGTAATACAAACTACTATTAGTACTAGTACTACTGCTATACTACTAGAATACAAACTACTATTAGTACTAGTACTACTGCTATACTAGTGTAATACAAACTACTATTAGTACTAGTACTACTGCTATACTAGTGTAATACAAACTACTATTAGTACTAGTACTACTGCTATACTACTAGAATACAAACTACTATTAGTACTAGTACTACTGCTATACTACTAGAATACAAACTACTATTAGTACTAGTACTACTGCTATACTAGTGTAATACAAACTACTATTAGTACTAGTACTACTGCTATACTACTAGAATACAAACTACTATTAGTACTAGTACTACTGCTATACTACTAGAATACAAACTACTATTAGTACTAGTACTACTGCTATACTACTAGAATACAAACTACTATTAGTACTAGTACTACTGCTATGCTAGTGTAATACAAACTACTATTAGTACTAGTACTACTGCTATACTACTAGAATACAAACTACTATTAGTACTAGTACTACTGCTATACTACTAGAATACAAACTACTATTAGTACTAGTACTACTGCTATGCTAGTGTAATACAAACTACTATTAGTACTAGTACTACTGCTATACTACTAGAATACAAACTACTATTAGTACTAGTACTACTGCTATACTACTAGAATACAAACTACTATTAGTACTAGTACTACTGCTATACTACTAGAATACAAACTACTATTAGTACTAGTACTACTGCTATACTACTAGAATACAAACTACTATTAGTACTAGTACTACTGCTATACTACTAGAATACAAACTACTATTAGTACTAGTACTACTGCTATACTACTAGAATACAAACTACTATTAGTACTAGTACTACTGCTATACTACTAGAATACAAACTACTATTAGTACTAGTACTACTGCTATACTACTAGAATACAAACTACTATTAGTACTAGTACTACTGCTATACTACTAGAATACAAACTACTATTAGTACTAGTACTACTGCTATACTACTAGAATACAAACTACTATTAGTACTAGTACTACTGCTATACTACTAGAATACAAACTACTATTAGTACTCATACAGCTACTACACAAATAGAACGATCTACCTGAACAGCGCTTCAGTTGACCAGTTAATGAAACCAGTTGACTATTCTCTTGTTGAACTAGTCGTTAACCACTCCTCTTGTTGAACTAATCCTTAACCACTCCTCTTGTTGAACTAGTCGTTAACCACTCCTCTTGTTGAACTAGTCCTTAACCACTCCTCTTGTTGAACTAGTCCTTAACCACTCCTCTTGTTGAACTAGTCGTTAACCACTCCTCTTGTTGAACTAGTCCTTAACCACTCCTCTTGTTGAACTAGTCCTTAACCACTCCTCTTGTTGAACTAATCGTGAACCACTCATCTTGTTGAACTAATCGTTAACCACTCCTCTTGTTGAACTAGTCCTTAACCACTCCTCTTGTTGAACTAATCGTTAACCACTCCTCTTGTTGAACTAGTCCTTAACCACTCCTCTTGTTGAACTAATCGTTAACCACTCATCTTGTTGAACTAGTCCTTAACCACTCCTCTTGTTGAACTAGTCCTTAACCACTCCTTGTTGAACTAATCGTTAACCACTCATCTTGTTGAACTAGTCCTTAACCACTCCTCTTGTTGAACTAGTCCTTAACCACTCCTTGTTGAACTAATCGTTAACCACTCATCTTGTTGAACTAGTCCTTAACCACTCCTCTTGTTGAACTAGTCCTTAACCACTCCTTGTTGAACTAATCGTTAACCACTCCTCTTGTTGAACTAGTCCTTAACCACTCCTCTTGTTGAACTAATCGTTAACCACTCCTCTTGTTGAACTAGTCGTTAACCACTCCTCTTGTTGAACTAATCCTTAACCACTCCTCTTGTTGAACTAATCGTTAACCACTCCTCTTGTTGAACTAGTCCTTAACCACTCCTCTTGTTGAACTAATCGTTAACCACTCCTCTTGTTGAACTAGTCCTTAACCACTCCTCTTGTTGAACTAGTCCTTAACCACTCCTCTTGTTGAACTAATCGTTAACCACTCCTCTTGTTGAACTAGTCCTTAACCACTCCTCTTGTTGAACTAGTCCTTAACCACTCCTCTTGTTGAACTAATCGTTAACCACTCCTCTTGTTGAACTAGTCCTTAACCACTCCTCTTGTTGAACTAGTCGTTAACCACTCCTCTTGTTGAACTAATCCTTAACCACTCCTCTTGTTGAACTAGTCCTTAACCACTCCTCTTGTTGAACTAGTCCTTAACCACTCCTCTTGTTGAACTAATCGTTAACCACTCCTCTTGTTGAACTAGTCCTTAACCACTCCTCTTGTTGAACTAATCCTTAACCACTCCTCTTGTTGAACTAATCGTTAACCACTCCTCTTGTTGAACTAGTCCTTAACCACTCCTCTTGTTGAACTAATCGTTAACCACTCCTCTTGTTGAACTAGTCCTTAACCACTCCTCTTGTTGAACTAATCGTTAACCACTCCTCTTGTTGAACTAGTCCTTAACCACTCCTCTTGTTGAACTAGTCCTTAACCACTCCTCTTGTTGAACTAGTCCTTAACCACTCCTCTTGTTGAACTAGTCGTTAACCACTCCTCTTGTTGAACTAATCCTTAACCACTCCTCTTGTTGAACTAATCCTTAACCACTCCTCTTGTTGAACTAATCGTTAACCACTCCTCTTGTTGAACTAGTCCTTAACCACTCCCTTGTTGAACTAATCGTTAACCACTCCTCTTGTTGAACTAGTCCTTAACCACTCCTTTTGTTGAACTAATCGTTAACCACTCCTCTTGTTGAACTAGTCGTTAACCACTCCTCTTGTTGAACTAATCCTTAACCACTCCTCTTGTTGAACTAATCGTTAACCACTCCTCTTGTTGAACTAGTCCTTAACCACTCCTCTTGTTGAACTAATCGTTTAACCACTCCTCTTGTTGAACTAGTCCTTAACCACTCCTCTTGTTGAACTAGTCCTTAACCACTCCTCCTTGTTGAACTAATCGTTAACCACTCCTCTTGTTGAACTAGTCGGTTAACCACTTCCTCTTGTTGAACTAATCCTTAACCACTCCTTGTTGAACTAATCCTTAACCACTCCTCTTGTTGAACTAGTCCTTAACCACTCCTCTTGTTGAACTAATCGTTAACCACTCCTCTTGTTGAACTAATCGTTAACCACTCCTCTTGTTGAACTAATCGTTAACCACTCCTCTTGTTGAACTAATCGTTAACCACTCCTCTTGTTGAACTAATCGTTAACCACTCCTCTTGTTGAACTAATCGTTAACCACTCCTCTTGTTAAACTAGTCGTTAACCACTCCTCTTGTTGAACTAGTCGTTAACCACTCCTTGTTGAACTAGTCGTTAACCACTTCTCTTGTTGAACTAGTCGTTAACCACTCCTCTTGTTGAACTAGTCGTTAACCACTCCTCTTGTTGAACTGGTCGTTAACCACTCCTCTTGTTAAACTAGTCGTTAACCACTCCTCTTGTTGAACTAGTCGTTAACCACTTCTCTTGTTGAACTAGTCGTTAACCACTTCTCTTGTTGAACTAATCGTTAACCACTCCTCTTGTTGAACTAGTCGTTAACCATGTGTTATGTGTTGCAGGCATGGACGTCTCCAGTCACCCCCCCGGGGTCCAGAACCAGAACCAGAACCAGGACCAGGTCTGGGAGAGAGCCTGGAGTCTGGGGGAGATGCGTCAGGCCAGCAGCACTTGGTCTCTGGCAGCGGATTCAGGGGTCCGTTCTGCAGACACTTCTAAATGTTCCCTTCTTGTTGGGTTTAGTTACTGTTTAGTCCAGCAGACTCTTCTTATTGGGTTTAGTTACTGTTTAGTCCAGCAGACTCTTCTTATTGGGTTTAGTTACTGTTTAGTCCAGCAGACTCTTCTTATTAGGTTTAGTCACTGTTTAGTCCAGCAGACTCTTCTTATTAGGTTTAGTTACTGTGTAGTCCAGCAGACTCTTCTTATTAGGTTTAGTTTACTGTTTAAGTCCAGCAGACTCTTCTTATAGGTTTAGTTACTGTTTAGTCCAGCAGACTCTTCTTATTAGGTTAGTTAACTGTTTAGTCCAGCAGACTCCTTCCTTATTAGGTTTAGTTTACTGTTAGTCCAGCAGACTCTTTCTTATTAGGTTTAGTTACTGTGTAGTCCAGCAGACTCTTCTTATTAGGTTTAGTTACTGTTTAGTCCAGCAGACTCTCTTATTAGGTTTAGTTACTGTTTAGTCCAGCAGACTCTTCTTATTGGGTTTAGTTACTGTTTAGTCCAGCAGACTCTTCTTATTAGGTTTAGTTACTGTTTAGTCCAGCAGACTCTTCTTATTAGGTTTAGTTACTGTTTAGTCCAGCAGACTCTTCTTATTAGGTTTAGTTACTGTTTAGTCCAGCAGACTCTTCTTATTAGGTTTAGTTACTGTTTAGTCCAGCAGACTCTTCTTATTGGGTTTAGTTACTGTTTAGTCCAGCAGACTCTTCTTATTAGGTTTAGTTACTGTTTAGTCCAGCAGACTCTTCTTATTGGGTTTAGTTACTGTTTAGTCCAGCAGACTCTTCTTATTGGGTTTAGTTACTGTTTAGTCCAGCAGACTCTTCTTATTAGGTTTAGTTACTGTTTAGTCCAGCAGACTCTTCTTATTAGGTTTAGTTACTGTTTAGTCCAGCAGACTCTTCTTATTAGGTTTAGTTACTGTTTAGTCCAGCAGACTCTTCTTATTAGGTTTAGTTACTGTGTAGTCCAGCAGACTCTTCTTATTAGGTTTAGTTACTGTTTAGTCCAGCAGACTCTTCTTATTAGGTTTAGTTACTGTTTAGTCCAGCAGACTCTTCTTATTAGGTTTAGTTACTGTTTAGTCCAGCAGACTCTTCTTATTAGGTTTAGTTACTGTTTAGTCCAGCAGACTCTTCTTATTGGGTTTAGTTACTGTTTAGTCCAGCAGACTCTTCTTATTGGGTTTAGTTACTGTTTAGTCCAGCAGACTCTTCTTATTAGGTTTAGTTACTGTTTAGTCCAGCAGACTCTTCTTATTAGGTTTAGTTACTGTTTAGTCCAGCAGACTCTTCTTATTAGGTTTAGTTACTGTTTAGTCCAGCAGACTCTTCTTATTGGGTTTAGTTACTGTTTAGTCCAGCAGACTCTTCTTATTGGGTTTAGTTACTGTTTAGTCCAGCAGACTCTTCTTATTGGGTTTAGTTACTGTTTAGTCCAGCAGACTCTTCTTATTAGGTTTAGTTACTGTTTAGTCCAGCAGACTCTTCTTATTAGGTTTAGTTACTGTTTAGTCCAGCAGACTCTTCTTATTGGGTTTAGTTACTGTTTAGTCCAGCAGACTCTTCTTATTGGGTTTAGTTACTGTTTAGTCCAGCAGACTCTTCTTATTAGGTTTAGTTACTGTTTAGTCCAGCAGACTCTTCTTATTGGGTTTAGTTACTGTGTAGTCCAGCAGACTCTTCTTATTAGGTTTAGTTACTGTTTAGTCCAGCAGACTCTTCTTATTCGTTTAGTCGCGAGAGGCATGGATGTCCAACCTGCACTTATCTCGCGCTCAAACGCATTTTGCAGCCACGCACACAATAACCTCATAAGACGCTATTGCCCAATGATCCCTCTGTATGTATCTTGTGCTGGTGCACCTCTACTTGCTTCCCTACCGTTTTGGAGTTGGGGGGTTATTGCATTCGAGAGTAGTTCACAATTCATTTTCACAATAGGCGCTTGTGTGTTTCTAAGCGGTTAAACAGTAAAAGGTGATGGGTCTTCATAACTTTCATGGAAACGTTTATCCGACCTTACCAATGCTTGTGTGGGCATGAGTACATCATAAGACAGTGGGGCAGACTCTTCTTATTAGGTTTAGTTACTGTTTAGTCCAGCAGACTCTTCTTATTAGGTTTAGTCACTGTTTAGTCCAGCAGACTCTTCTTATTAGGTTTAGTTACTGTGTAGTCCAGCAGACTCTTCTTATTAGGTTTAGTTACTGTTTAGTCCAGCAGACTCTTCTTATTAGGTTTAGTTACTGTGTAGTCCAGCAGACTCTTCTTATTAGGTTTAGTCACTGTTTAGTCCAGCAGACTCTTCTTATTAGGTTTAGTTACTGTGTAGTCCAGCAGACTCTTCTTATTAGGTTTAGTTACTGTTTAGTCCAGCAGACTCTTCTTATTGGGTTTAGTTACTGTTTAGTCCAGCAGACTCTTCTTATTGGGTTTAGTTACTGTTTAGTCCAGCAGACTCTTCTTATTGGGTTTAGTTACTGTTTAGTCCAGCAGACTCTTCTTATTAGGTTTAGTTACTGTGTAGTCCAGCAGACTCTTCTTATTAGGTTTAGTTACTGTTTAGTCCAGCAGACTCTTCTTATTAGGTTTAGTTACTGTTTAGTCCAGCAGACTCTTCTTATTAGGTTTAGTTACTGTTTAGTCCAGCAGACTCTTCTTATTAGGTTTAGTTACTGTGTAGTCCAGCAGACTCTTCTTATTGGGTTTAGTTACTGTTTAGTCCAGCAGACTCTTCTTATTAGGTTTAGTCACTGTTTAGTCCAGCAGACTCTTCTTATTGGGTTTAGTTACTGTTTAGTCCAGCAGACTCTTCTTATTAGGTTTAGTTACTGTGTAGTCCAGCAGACTCTTCTTATTGGGTTTAGTTACTGTTTAGTCCAGCAGACTCTTCTTATTAGGTTTAGTTACTGTTTAGTCCAGCAGACTCTTCTTATTAGGTTTAGTTACTGTTTAGTCCAGCAGACTCTTCTTATTAGGTTTAGTTACTGTTTAGTCCAGCAGACTCTTCTTATTAGGTTTAGTTACTGTTTAGTCCAGCAGACTCTTCTTATTGGGTTTAGTTACTGTTTAGTCCAGCAGACTCTTCTTATTAGGTTTAGTTACTGTTTAGTCCAGCAGACTCTTCTTATTGGGTTTAGTTACTGTTTAGTCCAGCAGACTCTTCTTATTAGGTTTAGTTACTGTTTAGTCCAGCAGACTCTTCTTATTGGGTTTAGTTACTGTTTAGTCCAGCAGACTCTTCTTATTAGGTTTAGTTACTGTTTAGTCCAGCAGACTCTTCTTATTGGGTTTAGTTACTGTGTAGTCCAGCAGACTCTTCTTATTAGGTTTAGTTACTGTTTAGTCCAGCAGACTCTTCTTATTAGGTTTAGTCACTGTTTAGTCCAGCAGACTCTTCTTATTGGGTTTAGTTACTGTGTAGTCCAGCAGACTCTTCTTATTGGGTTTAGTTACTGTTTAGTCCAGCAGACTCTTCTTATTAGGTTTAGTCACTGTTTAGTCCAGCAGACTCTTCTTATTGGGTTTAGTTACTGTGTAGTCCAGCAGACTCTTCTTATTGGGTTTAGTTACTGTGTAGTCCAGCAGACTCTTCTTATTGGGTTTAGTCACTGTTTAGTCCAGCAGACTCTTCTTATTAGGTTTAGTCACTGTTTAGTCCAGCAGACTCTTCTTATTGGGTTTAGTTACTGTGTAGTCCAGCAGACTCTTCTTATTAGGTTTAGTCACTGTTTAGTCCAGCAGACTCTTCTTATTGGGTTTAGTTACTGTGTAGTCCAGCAGACTCTTCTTATTGGGTTTAGTTACTGTGTAGTCCAGCAGACTCTTCTTATTAGGTTTAGTCACTGTTTAGTCCAGCAGACTCTTCTTATTAGGTTTAGTTACTGTGTAGTCCAGCAGACTCTTCTTATTAGGTTTAGTTACTGTTTAGTCCAGCAGACTCTTCTTATTAGGTTTAGTTACTGTTTAGTCCAGCAGACTCTTCTTATTAGGTTTAGTTACTGTTTAGTCCAGCAGACTCTTCTTATTAGGTTTAGTTACTGTTTAGTCCAGCAGACTCTTCTTATTGGTTTAGTTACTGTTTAGTCCAGCAGACTCTTCTTATTAGGTTTAGTTACTGTTTAGTCCAGCAGACTCTTCTTATTGGGTTTAGTTACTGTTTAGTCCAGCAGACTCTTCTTATTAGGTTTAGTTACTGTTTAGTCCAGCAGACTCTTCTTATTGGGTTTAGTTACTGTTTAGTCCAGCAGACTCTTCTTATTAGGTTTAGTTACTGTTTAGTCCAGCAGACTCTTCTTATTGGGTTTAGTTACTGTTTAGTCCAGCAGACTCTTCTTATTAGGTTTAGTTACTGTTTAGTCCAGCAGACTCTTCTTATTGGGTTTAGTTACTGTTTAGTCCAGCAGACTCTTCTTATTGGGTTTAGTTACTGTTTAATCACAAGTTTGAGCTTCCAAACATATTCATTATTACGTTTGTATTGGAATAGAACAGCTTTCAAGCATTCACTATTGCTAGGCTGACAGCAGATTAGATAGTCTAAGAGCAGTAAGGATAAGAACAGCAGGATAGCTAGGGTAAGAGCAGTCGGGGTAAGAGCAGTCGGGGCACGAGCAGTCGGGGCACGAGCAGTCGGGGTAAGAACAGACAGGGTAAGAGCAGTCAGGGTAAGAGCAGTCAGTGTAAGAGCAATCGGGGTAAGAGCGATCGGGGTAAGAGCGATCGGGGTAAGAGCAGTCAGTGTAAGAGCAATCAGGGTAAGAGCGATCGGGGTAAGAGCAGTCAGGGTAAGAGCAGTCGAGGTAAGAACAGTGAGGGTAAGAGCAGTCGGGGTAAGAACAGTCAGGGTAAGAGCAGTCGGGGTAAGAACAGTCAGTGTAAGAGCAATCGGGGTAAGAGCGATCGGGGTAAGAGCAGTCAGGGTAAGAGCAGTCGAGGTAAGAACAGTCAGGGTAAGAGCAGTCCAGGTAAGAACAGTCGAGGTAAGAACAGTCAGGGTAAGAGCAGTCGGGGTAAGAACAGTCAGGGTAAGAGCAGTCGGGGTAAGAACAGTCAGTGTAAGAGCAATCGGGGTAAGAGCGATCGGGGTAAGAACAGTCAGGGTAAGAGCAATCGGGGTAAGAGCGATCGGGGTAAGAGCAGTCAGGGTAAGAGCAGTCGAGGTAAGAACAGTCGAGGTAAGAACAGTCAGGGTAAGAGCAGTCGGGGTAAGAACAGTCAGGGTAAGAGCAGTCGGGGTAAGAACAGTCAGTGTAAGAGCAATCGGGGTAAGAGCGATCGGGGTAAGAGCAGTCAGGGTAAGAGCAGTCGGGGTAAGAACAGTCAGGGTAAGAACAGCAGCATAGCTAGGATAAGAGCAGTAATGATCGGAACAGCAGGATAGCTTGGGCAGGATGCTACACAATCCTCAGTACCTTTTTAAGAGCCATAGGAACACGGGTAAGTGGGAGTGGCCTTGTAGGCCAGTACCAGTGTCTTGAATCTAATGTGAGCGATTATTGGGAGCCAGTGGAGGTCATGGACGAGGGGGGTCACATGGGAGAACTTTGGTAGGTTGAACACCAGGCCTCCTGCTGCGTTCTGGATTAGCTTTTTTACGCTGGATAAGGTTTGCAGAGGCGGTGGGTCGGTTGTGGTGTTTAAAGAGACGGCCTGCGTGCCGGAGCGACTAATGATTCATATGATGGTTTTTCACAGCTCTTCCTGTTCCTACAAGACTTCTCCCACAGAATGCTGTCCAAGACTCACGAGATGGAGCATCAGCTGGACGGCTTGATGCGGGACACCAAGGCTGCAGACAGTTGCCTTCACTCTGTCTTCAATGACTTCCTCATGCTGTCCAACACACAGTTCATCGAAAATGTACCGCATAATTTTGTTTCTGCCATTTTCTCTATTTAGCTTTGTTATTTTCATACTATTACTTCAAACTACTTAACATATATACATCTATATATATCTTTTTCAACTCTATATCAGAGGGTGTATGATGAAGAGGTGGAGGAGCCAAATGCCAAGGTGGAGAATACCGTGAAGCAGCCTGAACAGGTCGCAACTCTTATATCCTCCATAGCCGCTTGGTTTCTACTTAATGGTCTCACATTTAATACATGTTAGAGTGACCCAAGTGTGTGTGTGTTTGTTTTGTGTCAAAGTCTCGAGAGCAGAAAGAAGCAGAGTTGATTCCCAAGATGCAGGAGGCGGTGAACTACGGGCTGCGTGTGCTGGACTCTGCATTTGAGCAGCTCGACATCAAAGCGGGGAACTTGGACTCGGAGGACGAGGAGGATGAGGAGGATGAGGAGGCTGCAGATCGAGTGGAGGCCATCCTGGAACCCAAGGTGCTCGCTACAACGTCTCGCCACCGCCGGCCTCCTCCGTCCGATTTGGACGGAAATCCTGGATCCGTGCTGCCAACGGTCCAATGTTTGTGTTAGCCGGTAATACTGCTTGTGACGCCTGGTTCTGGTTCATGGTAACGTCTTTTCTCTCTACTCAGGACCTTTACGTGGACAGACCCCTGCCCTACCTGATCGGCTCACAAGCCTTCATGGAGCAGGATGATGTCGGCCTTGGGGATCCGTCCAGCGATGGTAACGCCACCTCCACGCCTGCCATCTTTAGCGGCTAAAGGAGCTGCCCTCATCAATGGCCAAGTTCTGATGGATTCTTTGTGATCTTCTCTCCTTCCAGAGATGTCGATCGACAGCGATCGAGACAGTGTCATCGAGAGTGAAGACGGCAAAGAAGAAGTTGTAAGAATATGTTTCCCCACTAAGCTCACATGACCTGCTTATGAATGAAAGGAATCATAACACAACATGACGTAGATATGATCGCTAATAATCAAACCATAACACATCACTTACTTGACTTACGATAAACAACACAAACATCATCATGATTATACACATAGATTAGAATTACCCCTCGTCACCCTTACTCTACCCACTATCACATGGTTTTTCGGACACCGGTGAATCAACCCTACTTGACACCTGCCATAACCTTAAAGCAAAACTTACGTGTGTGCGTGTGTGTGCGCGTGTGTGTGTGTGTGTGACAGCAGTCTGATGAAGACTTTGACGAGGCAGCGTGCCGCGGCAGTATTAACAAGGTGAGTTTCCACCAGACAAGACTTGGCTGTGCTCTGAGTGACGTGAACTCACGACCCCATGTCGCTACAGAAGTCTTCGGTGTTGAGTGATGAGGGGGAGGATGACGACGACTCGGACATATTTGGGGAGTCGGACAAGGATGAGGAGTACGATGACGAAGATGAGAGAAAGGTAGATATGGTAGATGTAGTCATTGATTGGACAATAACAACCATCTCGTTATTTGGTGAGTTTCAGCGCCTCTCCTGTCTACCTGCATCACCTTCAGCCTGCAGGCTCCTCCTCTTTTGTGGATGAGCTGGCAGCCCGGATCAAAGGTGGAGACGACCCTGAGGAAGACGGCGCCTGTAAGACCTTCCTCCCTCTCCCAGCTCGTGTTCACTTGTTCACCGTGGAGTTGATCCCGTCATTGATAAACACGTGTGTTCTGTCTCCTCAGCCCTGCCCTCCTCCAAGAAGAACAAGTCAGCTGGTAGGATCCCGTCTCATCCTGTCTATGTCTGTGTGTCTGTCTGTCTGTCTGTCTGTCTGGCGTCTGCTTCTGGTTGAAACCAAAACCGCTGTCTCTGTGCTTTGTTTACTGTTTCTATGACAACAAGGCGCATTAGCTCACGGTCCTTCAGGTGTGTGGACACGATCCTTCAGGTGCGTGGACACGGTCCTTCAGGTGCGTGGACACGGTCCTTCAAGCGCGTGGACATGGTCCTTCAGGTGCGTGGACATGGTCCTTCAGGTGCGTGGACACGGTCCTTCAGGTGTGTGGACACGGTCCTTCAAACGCGTGGACGCGGTCCTTCAGGTGCGTGGACACGGTCCTTCAGGTGTGTGGACACGGTCCTTCAAGCGCGTGGGCACGGTCCTTCAGGTGCGTGGACATGGTCCTTCAGGTGTGTGGACACGGTCCTTCAATTCGCGTGGACACGGTCTCTTCCAGGTTGTGGACGATGGTCCTTTCAGGTGTGTGGAACACGGGTCCTTCAAGCGCGTGGACATGGTCCTTCAGGTGCTTTGGACAGGTCCTTCAGGTGTGTGGACACCGGTCCTTCAATCGCGTTGAGACACGGTCCTTCAGGTTGTGTGGGACACGTTCCTATCAATCGCGTGGTACATACGGTCCCTTCAGGATGTGTGGGACACGGTCCTTCAGGTGCGTGGACATGGTCTTTCAGGTGCTTGGACACGGTTCCTTCAGGTGTGTGGAACACGGTCCTTCAATCGCGTAGGTTGACACGGTCCTTCAGGTGTGTGGACACGGTCCTTCAATCGCGTGGACACGGTCCTTCAGGTGTGTGGACACGGTCCTTCAGGTGCGTGGACATGGTCCTTCAGGTGTGTGGACACGGTCCTTCAATCGCGTGGACACGGTCCTTCAGGTGTGTGGACACGGTCCTTCAATCGCGTGGACATGGTCCTTCAGGTGTGTGGACACGGTCCTTCAATCGCATGGACATGTTCCTTCAGGTGTGTGGACACGGTCCTTCAGGTGCGTGGACACGGTCCTTCAAGCGTGTGGACACGGTCCTTCAATCGCGTGGACACGGTCCTTCAGGTGTGTGAACACGGTCCTTCAGGTGCGTGGACACGGTCCTTCAAGCGTGTGGACATGGTCCTTCAGGTGCGTGGACATGGTCCTTCAGGTGTGTGGACACGGTCCTTCAGGTGCGTGGACACGGTCCTTCAGGTGCGTGGACATGGTCCTTCAGGTGCGTGGACACGGCCCTTCAAGCGTATGGACACGGTCCTTCAGGTGCGTGGACATGGTCCTTCAGGTGTGTGGACACGGTCCTTCAAGCGCGTGGACACGGTCCTTCAGGTGTGTGGACACGGTCCTTCAGGTGTGTGGACACAGTCCTTCAAGCGCGTGGACACGGTCCTTCAGGTGCGTGGACACGGTCCTTCAGGTGCGTGGATACGGTCCTTCAGGTGTGTGGACACGGCCCATCAAGCACGTGGACACGGTCCTTCAGGTGCATGGACATGGTCCTTCAGGTGTGTGGACACGGTCCTTCAGGTGCCTTCAGGTGCATGGACACGGTCCTTCAGGGTGCCTTCAGGTGCGTGGACACGGCCTTCAGTAGCTGTGGATGTTGTCAACATTACAGCTGCAGGCATCATAGTGGACCGCAAGGACATGTTCCAGCCTCCCAGGGCAGAGGAGGAGGAGGAGGAGGACTTGTCTCCGTTCGGTGGGCGAGGAGGACTCTTCAGCGGTGGGAGAGGGCTGTTTGACGACGACGATGAGGTAGGTCACTTCAAGGTCAAAAGGTCTCCAGGTAGAAGCCCACAGCCATACCCACTCTGCTTGTCTGGTGTTCAGGGAGACCTTTTCACCGAGGCGCCTAAACCCACCCGGTCCCAAGATATAAGCCCAGGCGTTGGCCAGGCCGGTAAGGCAGACTTTCATCTACATTATGCAAATAAGACAACAGGGAACCATGACCTGGTCTCCGTAATGAATACCTTGTGAAACAATTAATACCTTGTGAAAGAGTTCTACTGTATCTACTTTACCTTGCTTACCTTACCTGCTTAGAATCTGTCACGGATGCTGAGAGGACGGTACCAGCTGTGTCCATAGTCCCAGGTAAGAGTGTGTCCGTGTTGTCTGTGTCCATGTTGTCCGTGTCCATGTTGTCCGTGTCCGTGTGGTAACTCCAGCTAAACCAGGTCTTGCGTGTGTCTCCTAGTTGATGACGGCCTGAGCGGTAAGGAGAACAGCACCCATGGGCACCCCAAAGCCCACCCATCTCCCAAGCCCTCCATGACACCCAGTGGAATCGGTGGTGGCTTGTTTGACGATGAGGAAGACGATGACTTCTTCAGTGGGAGGAGCTTGAAAACATCCAGCTCTGGTAAGAGTGTGTGGGGGTGTGTCCTTAGAGTATTCGTCCCTCTTGGTTCAAGGTCCACTTCAACTGAATAGCATAACATTGTTGTCCCCCCAGCTGGACAAAGAGAAGTCCAACACCAAGAAGCTGGCAGATCTCTTCTTGGGAGAGGATGAAGAGGAGGAGGACGAGGAGGAGGAGGAGGGCGATATTTTCACTGAGAAGTCTGCTGTCCAGCCGCCAGGGCGGGGTGACACGGAGGTGGTGGAGGAAAGGGCTAAACCTCCTGAGAAAAAGGTTCTCACACACACACATGTACAGACGTGTGTGTGTGTATATGTTATTATTTTAAGTTTACGTTTGGTACACAATCGTGGCATGTTTTATAGTTCTGTAGTCTCCAGTGAGGTGATCAGATGGTAATTATTGTTATATGTTCTGTGTGTTCAGATACCGGCCGGGGCCATTTCCATCTTTGGCCCCGGAACGAAGAGCCTTCTGACAGAGCGCTTGATGAGGCACAGAGTGTCCACCAGCGATGAGTCGGAGAGATCGGAGAAGGTTGGAATAATTTATGAAGCTGTCCGTTTAAGAGAGGCTTTCTGACAGCTGAACAGTGAGTTGATACTAGTGTCTATAATGAGTCCATTTGGATGTAGTTCCAGAATGGCCCCCCTGGGGAGGCCCCTGCCAGCCAGACAGCCCACACCAGAGGACTGTTTTCAGACGACGAAGAGACACAGGTGAGCTGCCAGAGCCTTTATAGATCTTCATCCACAATCAGTGGATCTGAGATCTATGGACAAGCAGTGGATCTGAGATCTATGGACAAGCAGTGGATCTGAGATCTATGACGGTCTTTTGTCTTGTAGGCATTTCCAACCTCCTCTAAGGTCCAGTCCAGGCCCGGTTCTGCCAGGCAGTCCAAAATCCCCGTCTCCTTGTTTGATGATGAGGAAGACGAGGTGATGTCACCAGCATTTATTTTTCTCACGCCTCTGGTCTCTCATGTCTTTATTCCACGTATATGTATGTGTAAATGTATGTGCTGTCATGTGACCGGTGCTTCTCAGGATCTGTTTGCATCCGTGGCGAAATCTCAGAAAAAGCCGAGCCAACGAGCCTCCCCAGCCGCCCCCCAGAAGACGGTGTCCCTATTCAGTGATGATGAGGTAGGAGAAACCTTCGTCTCTGAAGGTGCGTCCCCTAGAGACGTGTTCACCAGACACCCAGTGGCTCAAGGAGATGACTGGAGTCTGGTCTGAATGACAGGACCAGTGGTTGGACACCCAGAGGGGGGTGATGAAGACCAGTGTCAGTGCTCCGTCCCACCTGCCCGGCGCCAGAACACCACCCAGCACCAGAACCCCACCCAGCGCCAGAACCCCACCCAGCACCAAAACCCCACCCAGCACCAGAACCCCACCCAAAAACAGCCTGTTCCACGACACCGACGACCACGACCTTTTTGCCACAACAGAAATGTTCAGGTAAAACGTCAGGTATTTCTACTTCCTCAAAATCTGGAAAAACAATGTCATGGTTGAGATTCCAGTGGAATTGGAATTGAATTGAATAAAAAAACAAGACTAGAAGTATCCTATAAATGATGCATTTTATATATTCATAGATGGGCAGAGGGATAATGTATGATCTATATCACATCTTTTGGTGCTTGGTGTTGTTGTTGTTTGGGGTGCAGTCCCATGAAGTCCCAGCGGGTGGCGCTGCTATTTGAGGACGAGGAGGAAGACCAAGGATTCCTCTTTGGAAAACCTGTTAGCTCAAGTGCTAAATCCTCATTGGCTAAAGTGAGTCTTATTCTTATTCTTATACTTATTCTCATTGACTAGTTAATTAGCATTAGCTTCAATCTGAAGTGACTTCAAACCTGTAGATGCCCCTCTCCCCCCTACCCCGCCCCTCTCCCCCCTGCCCTGCCCCTCTCCCCCCTGCCCCGCCCCTCTCCTCCCTGCCCCGCCCCTCTCCCCTCTTCAGGAGTCAAACAAGGAGGTTCCTCCTTCTGGGGTGACGCCGGAGACGGCCTCATCTAGGGAGGAGAACCTCCTAACTGCTCCCGCTGACTCCCTTTCTGAGGACCCCCTGGCACCTCCTGCTGTTGGGGAGGAGGAGGAGGAGGAGGAGGAGGAGGAGGAGGAGGAGGTGAAGGCCAGCACGGTCAGCATCTTTGATGATGATGAGGAAGATGATGACAGCGATTGGAATGTGTCCAGTTCTGTAGGCCACGCCCCCCTCGCTAGGAGCGCTGGCCAGGTGAGTAGAATCTACGAGCATAGAATCTACCAATATAGAATATACTCATATATAGGGATGAGTACCGAAACCCGGGACCACTATGGCACCGGTTCCCGTACGACCGGTACCTACCGTACCGAATCAAAACGCATATTTCGGTGCCTCATTTCGGTGCCACGACCGAACGGAGCGCCGGTGCTCCCATTACTCGATTTTTTCAAACTACCGCAACTCCTAGACCGTTTGTGCGATCGAAGAACTTCCAATGGTTTCTGAAAGCAGAGAAGCTGCTTTCTAACCATATTAGGGGTATTACGGTAAACCAGAAGGGGTTGCACGGAAGAGTTGTAGGAGGAGTGGCAGGAGGAGACTGAGGATTCAAGCTTGTTTACATCGTGTTTAGCTGGTTCTGATCAGTGTTTAGCGGGTTCTGATCGTGTTCAGCGGCGTTTTGTTCGTTAGGGGTCTTCTGATCGTGTTTTGATCGTGTTTAGCGGGTTCTGATCGTGTTTAGCGGGTTCTGATCGTGTTTAGCGGGTTTTGATCGTGTTTAGCGGGTTCTGATCGTGTTTAGCGGGTTTTGATCGTGTTTAGCGGGTTCTGATCGTGTTTAGCGGGTTCTGATCGTGTTTAGCGGGTTCTGATCGTGTTTAGCGGGTTCTGATCGTGTTTAGCGGGTTCTGATCGTGTTTAGCGGGTTCTGATCGTGTTTTGATCGTGTTTAGCGGGTTCTGATCGTGTTTAGCGGGTTCTGATCGTGTTTAGCGGGTTTTGATCGTGTTTAGCGGGTTCTGATCGTGTTTAGCGGGTTTTGATCGTGTTTAGCGGGTTCTGATCGTGTTTAGCGGGTTCTGATCGTGTTTAGCGGGTTCTGATCGTGTTTAGCGGGTTTTGATCGTGTTTAGCGGGTTCTGATCGTGTTTAGCGGGTTCTGATCGTGTTTAGCGGGTTCTGATCGTGTTTAGCGGGTTTTGATCGTGTTTAGCGGGTTCTGATCGTGTTTAGCGGGTTCTGATCGTGTTTAGCGGGTTCTGATCGTGTTTAGCGGGTTTTCATCGAAAAATTGTTGATTGTGTGCTATATGTGCGGTCCAGGTGGAATCTAGAATAT
>PIJE02003556.1:0-14108 GCA_002895965.2 Coryphaenoides rupestris | reverse complement strand
CGTGTTTAGCGGGTTTTGATCGTGTTTAGCGGGTTCTGATCGTGTTTAGCGGGTTCTGATCGTGTTTAGCGGGTTTTGATCGTGTTTAGCGGGTTCTGATCGTGTTTAGCGGGTTCTGATCGTGTTTAGCGGGTTCTGATCGTGTTTAGATCGTGTTTAGCGGGTTCTGATCGTGTTTAGCGGGTTCTGATCGTGTTTAGCGGGTTCTGATCGTGTTCAGCGGGTTCTGATCGTGTTTAGCGGGTTCTGATCGTGTTTAGCGGGTTCTGATCGTGTTCAGCGGGTTTTGATCGTGTTTAGCGGGTTCTGATCGTGTTTAGCGGGTTCTGATCGTGTTCAGCGGGTTCTGATCGTGTTTAGCGGGTTCTGATCGTGTTCAGCGGGTTTTGATCGTGTTTAGCGGGTTCTGATCGTGTTTAGCGGGTTCTGATCGTGTTCAGCGGGTTTTGATCGTGTTCAGCGGGTTTTGATCGTGTTTAGCGGGTTTTGATCGTGTTCAGCGGGTTTTGATCGTGTTTAGCGGGTTCTGATCGTGTTTAGCGGGTTTTCTGTATTTTGAAGTTTTCATCGTGTTTAGCGGGTTCTTGTTTATTATTAGTGTTTAGTCTTCTTATTTATTGTTAAATTTATTGTTTAGATCTTTTGTTTTTATAACGGTTTTTTTATTTTTTATAGATTTTTAGTTATAATTAAATTCATTATTATTTAGTTTGTTTGGAATTTAATTTATCATATTTCTATTAGTTTATATATTTTTTTTTGGTCATCGGATATCTGATATTTTGTGCACATCTAAGTGTTTAGTATAGTGTTTGTTTGTTTAGTATAGTGTTTCAGTATAGTGTTCAGTATAGTGTTTAGTATAGTGTTTTTGATCGTGTTTAGCGGGTTCTGATCGTGTTTAGCGGGTTTTGATCGTGTTTAGCGGGTTTTGATCGTGTTTAGCGGGTTCTGATCGTGTTTAGCGGGTTCTGATCGTGTTTAGCGGGTTTTGATCGTGTTTTGATCGTGTTTAGCGGGTTCTGATCGTGTTTAGCGGGTTCTGATCGTGTTTAGCGGGTTCTGATCGTGTTTAGCGGGTTCTGATCGTGTTTAGCGGGTTCTGATCGTGTTTAGCGGGTTCTGATCGTGTTTAGCGGGTTCTGATCGTGTTTAGCGGGTTTTGATCGTGTTTAGCGGGTTCTGATCGTGTTCAGCGGGTTTTGATCGTGTTTAGCGGGTTCTGATCGTGTTTAGCGGGTTCTGATCGTGTTTAGCGGGTTCTGATCGTGTTTAGCGGGTTCTGATCGTGTTCAGCGGGTTTTGATCGTGTTTAGCGGGTTCTGATCGTGTTCAGCGGGTTCTGATCGTGTTCAGCGGGTTTTGATCGTGTTTAGCGGGTTTTCATCGAAAATACTACACTACTCTGTAGAATATGCAGAGTAGTGTAGAGTAGTTTTCACTTGCTTTGTTTGCTGTTATTTATTATTAGTAGTAGTACTGTAACTTATTTATTGTTAAATTGTTATTTGTTGATATTGTTAATTTAATATTTATTAGTAATGTTTAATAGTGTTTAGTAGGGGTGGGAATCTCTTGGCACCTCACGATTCGATTCGATTCCGATTCAGAGGTCAACGATTCGATTCTAAACCGATTATCGATGCATCTCGATGCATCTCGATGCAACTATTTTTTTATGTACATTTCCATGCGTGATTTAAAAAAATAGGTATATACTTTGCTACTCAGAGGCCACCAGGGGCGCACTATCAAGGAAGCGCAAGAGCGAGACAGACAGTTCGCGCCAGGTAACGAGAGCAAAACACGAGAGCGAGACAGATAGTAGGAAAGCGAGACAGATAGTAGGAGAGCGAGACAGATAGTAGGAGAGCGAGACAGTTTGCGCCAAGAAAGTGTTCATGCACACACCCTCATTATGGAAAACAAACGGAGAAGTGCATATGATGCTGCAGGAAGACGATGACACGGGGTAATGGCTGACTTTTCTGGTATAACGGGCTTGTTGTTTTGATACAGTAAACGGCTGCGTTACTGCACCTTTACTGCTGTGTTGGCACTTTTGGGAAAAGATGCTGGTTATTTTTTTAAGCAGCCGTGTTACTGCACCTTTACTACCGTGTTACAGGCAAGCACTTTTAAAAACGAATTAAATTTAGCCATTTAACATTTTTGCCTCGTCAAAGTCTTGTAAGCTTTGTATTGTTGTTATACTGCACTACTACGATGACTACAGGACGTGCGCTGGGGAGCGCACCTTGTATTATTATGGTACTGCCACAATGCCTGTTCGTTCAATGTTCAAAGATGTTGAAAGTTTGATTATTTGATTGAAAGATTTATTGTGTTTCCCAAATGTTAATAAATGGGACGCTTTGCGTTACCAAACAGTCATCTCTGTCCCGACAATCCCCTCCGTGGTAGCAGGAACCCTTATATACGCAATTAAACATTAAAACACCTGCGGCTTATAGTCGCGGTGTGGCTTATATATGGAACAATCTGTATTTTCCCTCAAATTTAGCTGGTGCGGCTTATATTCAGATGCGTCTTATAGTCCGGAAATGACGGTATATAAACAACTCGCACGTGTTTGGTGCGCATGCGTGTATAGCAGAGAACCGGCAGAAAGGAGAGTTTTCTGTAGCGCTCTGCAGCAAGCCAACAGAATGTTGCAGCAGGCAAACTAATTTAATTTTTTAAATTCCGATTATTAACTTATCTGAATCGATTCGGAATCGTTCTGGAGAGAATCGCGATGCATCGAAGATATCGATTATTAGTAATGTTTAATAGTGTTTTGTATTTAATTGTAATTCTAATTTAAACTGTTACTTTAAGAGTTAATATATTCTTTAACGTTATTGTTTGCTCTTTATTTTAAAGAAGGTATCGGTTCAGGCACCGTTTAGGAACCGGTAACGTTTTAAAAGTATCGTTTTGGCACCGGTATCGGAAAAATCTAAACGGTACCCAACCCTACTCATATATATAATATACCAATATAGAATATACTCATATATATAATATACCAATATAGAATATACTCATATATATAATATACCAATATAGAATATACTCATATATATAATATACCAATATAGAATATACTCATATATATAATATACCAATATAGAATATACTCATATATAAATACCATATAGAATATACCATATATATATATTATAACCATATATATTACCATAAATATACCATATAGAATCTCATATATATAATATACCCAATATAGAATATATCTCATATATAAATATGTGTGTGTGTGTGTGTGTGTTAACATACAGTGTGTGTGTGTGTGTGTGAATGTACAGTGTGTGTGTGTGTGTAACGTGCAGTGTGTGTGTTAACGTACAGTGTGTGTGTAACGTACAGTGGTTGTGTGTGTGTGTGTTAACATACAGTGTGTGTGTGTGTGTGTTTTAACGTACAGTGTGTGTGTGAACGTACAGTGTTTGTGTGAACGTACAGTGTGTGGTGTGTGTGGTACGTACAGTGTGTGGTTGAACGTAACAGTGGTGTGTTGTGTGTGTGTGTGTGTTGTGTGGTGAACGTACTGTGTTGTGTGTGTGTGAACGTACAGTGTGTGTGTGTTAATGTACAGTGTGTGTGTGTTAACGTACAGTGTGTGTGTGTGTGTGAACGTACAGTGTGTGTGTGTTAACGTACAGTGTGTGGTGTAACGTACAGTGTGTGTGTGTGTGAACGTACTGTGTGTGTGTGTGTGAACGTACAGTGTGTGTGTGTTAATGTACAGTGTGTGTGTGTTAACGTACAGTGTGTGTGTGTGTGTGAACGTACAGTGTGTGTGTTAACGTACAGTGTGTGTGTAACGTACAGTGTGTGTGTGTGTGTGTGTTAACATACAGTGTGTGTGTGTGTGTTTTAACGTACAGTGTGTGTGTTAACGTACAGTGTGTGTGTAACGTACAGTGTGTGTGTGTGTGTGTGTGTTAACATACAGTGTGTGTGTGTGTGTTTTAACGTACAGTGTGTGTGTGAACGTACAGTGGGTGTGTGAACGTACAGTGTGTGTGTGTGTGTAACGTACAGTGTGTGTGTGAACGTACAGTGTGTGTGTGTGTGTGTGTGTGTGTGAACGTACTGTGTGTGTGTGTGTGAACGTACAGTGTGTGTGTGTTAATGTACAGTGTGTGTGTTAACGTACAGTGTGTGTGTGTGTGAACGTACAGTATGTGTGTGTGTTAACGTACAGTGTGTGTGTGTTAATGTACAGTGTGTGTGTGTTAACGTACAGTGTGTGTGTGTGTGAACGTACAGTGTGTGTGTTAACGTACAGTGTGTGTGTTAACATACAGTGTGTGTTTGTTAACGTAGTTGTGCTTGTGTGTTGAGAGCGTGGAGGCCAGCTCTGCGGCGGCGGCAGACGTACTGAGTCTGTTTGGAGACGATGAGGAGGATCTCTTCAGCCCCGTGAAGCCCAGACCACCTCCTCCTCCGGTAAACATCCACTGGTCTGTTGTGATTCCTGCGTTGCCACGGTGACACCTGAACTCTCCAGGAGGAGAACATTAAGACGTCTTTCTTCATGTCTAGAAAGTAACCAAGGAGCCCAGCAGGCGTCCAGAGGCCCCCCAGAGCCCGGCGTCCGCCCCGGACCCCCAGGTAACGGTCCCCCAGGTAACGGTCCCCCAGGTAACGGCCCCCCAGGTAACGGACCCCCAGGTAACGGACCCCAAGGTAACGGACCCCAAGGTAACGGTCCCCCAGGTAACGGACCCCAAGGTAACGGTCCAGGCTCTGTCCGGGTCACCTCAGTACTGCTGACAATGTGACAAGTGGTGTTATTTCCTGGGTAACATTATTCATAGCACATGGTTGATGGTTTATGGCTTTAGTCTTTCTGTTTCAATGGCAGATGCTTATGTGTTCTGTTGTGATGTGACTGTACAGATGACAGCACCAAGTCCTGTAAAGGCCACAGATCCCTTGTCAAGGATCGGAAAACTACAAGTAATTTTTTTTTACCAACAATACTTTTTGGTTTCCTATCCTAATACTTTCTCCTTTTCTCACTTCCTTCTGGGAGAAACTGTTTCACCTCCGGCTGTGCTGGCTTCCAGGAAGGCAGCACCTGTATGTGAACATGTTTCTGCCTCCTGACAAAATACAACTTCATTATTATTAGGAAGTGTGGCACATCCACACGTTTGTTAGCTCTCTGTCAGACAGGAAGCTTTCCCTTTCCTTTCCAGCTGTCCAACTTGTGTCGTCGATACGCTCTCTGCATGTAGTCTCCACTCGTATCAAGCTAGCAGTCACCAGAGTGTTGTCCCTAGGCCAGCCTCCTCATCAACCCCTTGGCTCTCCTCCCCGGGGCGGGGCCGACCGCCGCATCCTCCTCCGGCCCCGGCCCCAGCCCCGCCTCCACCCCCCTGGGCCACGCCCACCCTGGCAGGGAGGAAGGAGTGAGCTTCGAGAGTCCGCTCCAGGTCACAACGCTGCACAGTGCCAACAAGGTGCGTTGTTATGGTGATCCAGGTGGCGGGGGTCATGTCAGAGCGTTGCTATGGCGATCCAGGTGGCGGGGGATCATGTCAGAGCGTTGCTATAGCGATACAGGTGGCAGGGGGTCATGTCAGAGCGTTGCTATAGCAATACAGGTGGCGGGGGGGCATGTCAGAGTGTTGCTATAGCGATACAGGTGACGGGGGTCATGTCAGAGCGTTGCTATAGCGATACAGTTGACGGGTGTAATGTCAGAGCGTTGCTATATCGATACAGGTGACGAGGGTCATGTCAGAGTGTTGCTATAGCGATACAGGTGACGGGGGTCATGTCAGAGCGTTGCTATAGCGATACAGGTGGCGGGGGGTCATGTCAGAGTGTTGCTATAGTGATACAGGTGACGGGGTCATGTCAGAGCGTTGCTATAGTGATACAGGTGACGGGGGTCATGTCAGAGCGTTGCTATAGCGATACAGGTGACGGGGGTCATGTCAGAGTGTTGCTATAGCGATATAGGTGACGGGTCATGTCAGAGCGTTGCTATAGCGATACAGGTGGCGGGGGGGGTCATGTCAGAGCGTTGCTATAGCGATACAGGTGACGGGGGTCATGTCAGAAGCGTTGCCTATAGCGATTACAGGTGACGGGGGTCATGTCAGAGTGTTGCTATAGCGATAAGGTGGCGGGGGTCATGTCAGAGTGTTGCTATAGCGATACAGGTGACGGGGTCATGTCAGAGCGTTGCATAGCGATACAGGTGACGGGGGTCATGTCCAGAGCATTTGCTATGGCGATACAGGTGACGGGGGTCATGTCAGAGCGTTGCTATGGCGATACAGGTGACGGGGGTCATGTCAGAGCGTTGCTATAGCGATACAGGTGACGGGGGTCATGTCAGAGCGTTGCTATGGCGATACAGGTGACAGGGGTCATGTCAGAGCATTGCTATGGCGATACAGGTGACGGGGGTCATGTCAGAGTGTTGCTATGCGATACAGTGACGGGGTCATGGTCAGGAGCGTTGCTATAGCGATACAGGTGACGGGGTCATGTCAGAGCGTTGCTATAGCGATACAGGTGCGGGGGTCATGTCAGAGCGTTGCTATAGCGATACAGGTGACGGGGGTCATGTCAGAGCGTTGCTATAGCGATACAGGTGACGGGGTCATGTCAGAGCGTTGCTATAGCGATACAGGTGACGGGGTCATGTCAGAGCGTTGCTACAGCGATACAGGTGACGGGGTCATGTCAGAGCGTTGCTACAGCGATACAGGTGACGGGGTCATGTCAGAGCGTTGCTACAGCGATACAGGTGACGGGGTCATGTCAGAGCGTTGCTACAGCGATACAGGTGACGGGGTCATGTCAGAGCGTTGCTACAGCGATACAGGTGACGGGGTCATGTCAGAGCGTTGCTATAGCGATACAGGTGGCGGGGGTCATGTCAGAGCGTTGCTATAGCGATACAGGTGACGGGGGTCATGTCAGAGCGTTGCTATAGCGATACAGGTGACGGGGTCATGTCAGAGCGTTGCTACAGCGATACAGGTGACGGGGGTCATGTCAGAGTGTTGCTATAGCGATACAGGTGACGGGGGTCATGTCAGAGCGTTGCTATAGCGATACAGGTGACGGGGGTCATGTCAGAGCGTTGCTATAGCGATACAGGTGACGGGGGTCATGTCAGAGCGTTGCTATAGCGATACAGGTGACGGGGGTCATGTCAGAGCGTTGCTACAGCGATACAGGTGACGGGGTCATGTCAGAGCGTTGCTACAGCGATACAGGTGACGGGGGTCATGTCAGAGCGTTGCTATAGCGATACAGGTGACGGGGTCATGTCAGAGCGTTGCTATAGCGATACAGGTGACGGGGTCATGTCAGAGCGTTGCTACAGCGATACAGGTGACGGGGTCATGTCAGAGCGTTGCTACAGCGATACAGGTGACGGGGGTCATGTCAGAGCGTTGCTATAGCGATACAGGTGGCGGGGGTCATGTCAGAGCGTTGCTACAGCGATACAGGTGACGGGGTCATGTCAGAGCGTTGCTACGAGCGATACAGGTGACGGGGGTCATGTCAGAGCGTTGCTACAGCGATACAGGTGACGGGGGTCATGTCAGAGCGTTGCTATAGCGATACAGGTGACGGGATGTCAGAGCGTTGCTATAGCGATACAGGTGGCGGGGGTCATGTCAGAGCGTTGCTACAGCGATACAGGTGACGGGGTCATGTCAGAGTGTTGCTATAGCGATACAGGTGACGGGGTCATGTCAGAGTGTTGCTACAGCGATACAGGTGACGGGGTCATGTCAGAGTGTTGCTATAGCGATACAGGTGACGGGGTCATGTCAGAGCGTTGCTATAGCGATACAGGTGACGGGGTCATGTCAGAGCGTTGCTATAGCGATACAGGTGACGGGGTCATGTCAGAGCGTTGCTACAGCGATACAGGTGACGGGGTCATGTCAGAGCGATTGCACATTCAATTACAGGGACGCGTCATGTCAGGGTATGGCGGGGGGGGGGTCATGTCAGAGCGTTGCTATAGCGATACAGGTGGCCGGGGGTCATGTCAGAGGCGTTGCTACAGCGATACAGGGCGGCGGTCATGTCAGAGCGTTGCTACGCGATAACAGTGGCGGGCGGGGTCATTGTCCAGGGCGTGCTATTAGCGATACAGGTGGCGGGGGGTCATGTCAGAGCGTTGCTATAGCGATACAGGTGGCGGGGGTCATGTCAGAGCGTTGCTACAGCGATACAGGTGACGGGGTCATGTCAGAGCGTTGCTACAGCGATACAGGTGACGGGTCATGTCAGAGCGTTGCTACAGCGATACAGGTGACGGGGGTCATGTCAGAGCGTTGCTATAGCGATACAGTGGCGGGGGCATGTCAGAGCGTTGCTACAGCGATACAGGTGACGGGTCATGTCAGAGCATTGCTACAGCGATACAGGTGACGGGGGGTCATGTCAGAGCGTTGCTATAGCGATACAGGTGACGGGGGTCATGTCAGAGCGTTGCTATTAGCGATACAGGTGACGGGGTCATGTCAGAGCGTTGCTACAGCGATACAGGTGACGGGGTCATGTCAGAGTGTTGCTACAGCGATACAGGTGACGGGGTCATGTCAGAGTGTTGCTATAGCGATACAGGTGACGGGGTCATGTCAGAGTGTTGCTATAGCGATACAGGTGACGGGGTCATGTCAGAGTGTTGCTATAGCGATACAGGTGGCAGGGGGTCATGTCAGAGTGTTGCTACAGCGATACAGGTGACGGGGGTCATGTCAGAGTGTTGCTATAGCGATACAGGTGGCGGGGGTCATGTCAGAGTGTTGCTATAGCGATACAAACCCCTTGTTGTTGACTAATCCGTGACCTGGAAGAAGCCACTTGGGAGCTCTTGATGTGTCCTCTTGACGAGGATAATGAGGATGAAGTACGCTTCCCCTCAAGCGACTGAAGACCTTGAACCTTCCTCCCGCAGAGTCGTGCCAAGGCCAGCGTCCGGCGGCGCCCCCCATCCCGCGCGGCCAGGCAGCATGCCGCCCGGGCTGCCTCGGACCCCCAGGACAGCCCGGAGGACAACACCGCCCCGGGCCCCGTTCTGCCCAGCGGAACCGGTGCCTTCTCCACCCCCTCTGCGTCCCCGCTGGCCTCCCCTAGACCCAACGTCCTCCCGCTGCCCGCCCGCCACACCCCCGCCGACTCTACAGAGGTCGGCGGCGGCGATGCCCGGGACTCACGGCCGCCCGCCACCGCCGCGCCAAAGAAAGAGAAGGAGGGAAACGCTCCTTTGTCCATCTTCCGTGACCGAGAGATCGGTGACCTCTTCCAAAAGGTCAAGCCGAGGGCTCACAAGGTGGTGCCCTTGGTTGAAGACGACGCTGATGAAGATGACGATGACGAGGATATCTTTGGAGTGAGCAGCAGCTCCACCAGCCCCAGCCCGGCCAAACACAACGTCTTTCAGGTAGACTCATGTTGTCATCACTTAAAACATGGGACAGCTTGTCTGAAACTAGGATGGTATCCGTGGTACCTAAATGATACAGATCTACATGTATGTTCATATTAATGTCTCCTCCTTTCTTCCCAGGCCGTTGAAAGCTCTGTGCCTAAAGCCGATCACAAGAAGCAGGGGGAGGCCAGGCTGGACGTCTCCTTATTTGATGACAATGTGGACATCTTTGCTGATTTGACAATGAGTCCAGGACCCAAAGAGAAGTCCAAGAAGAAGGACACCAAGTGGTTATTTGATGATGACATGGGTGAGATATTTAATAAATGACTCTTCAATACATGTCAAACTAATCAGAGGTGCGTTCATTTACCTAAAACACTTCAAATTCATAAACACAATGTTTGGCTCCACAGACGACATCTTCTCTTCAAACAAAGCCAAGCCAGTGACGAAGGCTCCTCCTAAATCCACGAGGGCCCGGCCGGCTCCGGACGGGGTCGCCTCCGGGCCGCCTCCGGACGGCGCCGGGCCGGAGGCGGCCCGCATAGTGGATGACCCTCTGAACGCCCTCGGAGGAAACTGAACGCGTCCGTTCTCTTGATTACCTGCAGTCCTGCAGTAACTAGAGAGTCTTCTAGACGCACAACTGGAAGTACAACTCTGTTACTGGACTGTTGATATGAAACATGGCTTATTGTTGGAGGGATATTAAAGGAGTATCAGCCAACCCACATTTTTTAATCATCAAAAGCTTAACAAAGTATGTAAGTAAGTATGTATGGGCTGTGGAAGAGCTGTGTCCATAGCGCCGCGTGGGGTAATACACACTAACTACCAGTAAAACACGGTCCACACGCCTGGCTTCTCTTTGACATGTTGAGACTCACTGAGTCACGTATGACCTGAGTCACCTTCTGTTTTATTGTTCCCAAGGCCCATTTCTTAACCTTGTTTTAACTAAACATATATAAACATAAACTTATATATATATATATCAGATATCATTAACTACACAAACTTATATATATATCAGATATCATTAATTAAACATAAGCATATATATATAAACAAACATATATATATATATCAGATATCATGAATTAAACATAAGAATATATATAAACATAAACTTATATATATATATCAGATATCATGAATTAAACAAGCATATATATATAAACAAACATATCAGATATCATTAACTACACAAACATATATATCAGATGTCATTAATTAAACATAAGAATATATAATAATAATAATAATAATAATAATAATTCAAATTTATTGAGCGCATTTCTCAAACCCAAAGCGCTGTACATGGGAGGATCAGTTAAAAGCGAACAAACAAAAAAAAAACTATACATTTTTAACACAGGTCCTTAAATGCCCGTCTAAAGAGGTGTGTTTTGAGGAGAGCTTTGAAGGACTTGAGTGACTGCCTCTTTGATGGGGTCTGGGAGTGAGTTCCACAGCCGTGGAGCAGCACAACTGAAAGCCCTGGCTCCCATGGTTTTAAGTCTGCAGCGTGGCTGCTGCAGAGAGATGGAGCCGGAGGAGCGGAGTGTACGTGTCGGGCAGGACAGTTTGATAAGGTCAGAGAGGTCGGATGGGCCAGTGGCATGGATGGCTTGGTAGGTGTGGGTTAGAACTTTAAAGTCAATGCATGAGCTGACAGGGAGCCAGTGTAGGCTGAATAACACTGGAGTGATGTGCTCACGGCGGGAGGTGTGGGTGAGAACACGAGCAGCACAATTTTGACATACTGCAGCCGGTTTATGCATTTTGCAGATGCCCCCACCAGGAGGGCATTGCAATAGTCCAGGCGGGATGAAACAAAGGCATGGATGAGGCGTTCAGCAGTTGTTTGGGAGAGCAGAGGTCGGATCTTTGCCAGGTTCCTGAGATGGAAAAATGAAACCTTGGTGATGTTCTTTAAGTGGGCATCGAGGGAGAGTTGGCTGTCCAGAATCACCCCAAGGTTGCAGACCTGACTGGAGGGGACGGCTGTGACACCATCCATGGTGAGGCTGAAATGTTTGCATTTCTCGATGGTGGCCTGGGTACCAACCAGTATGACCTCTGTTTTCCCAGAGTTCAACTGGAGAAAATTCTGCTGCATCCAGGCCTTGATGTCAGTCAGGCAGCTTGTGAGAAGGGTAGTGGCGGAGTTGATGGTGTCACTTCTGGTGGAGACATACAGCTGAGAATCATCGGCGTAGAAGTGGAAACCGAGACCATATTTCCGGATGATATTGCCCAGAGGTAGCATATAGATGCAGAAGAGTAATGGCCCCAGAACCGATCCTTGAGGAACTCCCTGTCGTACTGTCATTATGTCAGACTTGCTTGACCCAATTGCAACAAAGTGAGTGCGGTCAGTGAGATATGATCTAAACCACTCCAAGACCAGACCTGACAGGCCAAGGAGGTTCTCCATCCGGTTTAGGAGGATGTTGTGGTTGACCGTATCAAATGCTGCGCTTAGGTCCAGCAGAATGAGGATGCTGGCAGCTCCAGAGTCAGCAGAAACCAGGAGGTCATTTGTGACCCTGATCAGCGCGGTCTCGGTGCTATGCCTAGCTCTGAAACCGGACTGAAAAGGCTCCAGCAGATGTTGGCTGTCCAGGTGTTGTTGCAGCTGGCTGGACACAGCACGCTCAAGTAGCTTGGCCACGAATGGGAGGTTGGATATGGGTCGGTGGTTATTAAGGTCCTCAGGATCTGCTCGTTGTTTTTTAGGAACTGGTGTGACAGCAGCACATTTCAGTTCAGGTGGGACGAGCCCAGTGGTGAGGGACTTGTTGATCATAGCTGTAAGAGATGGCACCAGGGCAGGCAGGCAGCTCTTCACCAGGGATGTGGGGAGTGGGTCAAGGGAGCATTTGGTGGACCTCATCTGGCCAACCAGCTTTGTCACACCTGCTACATCCACGCTGGAAAAAGTGGAGAGGCTAACCACTGGGAGTACAGATGGGGTGAGCTCAACAGTGAGAGGGGGAGAGGATAAAATTGAGTGCAGATATTTGTTGCACTGTTCTGATGATGACATGGTCACAGGAGTAGCAGGTTGGAGAAGCCTGTTAACTGTGGAGAACAGAACACGTGAGCACCAGTGTTAATAAGATGTGTGAAATGGGAGGACCTGGCAGAGCTGAGAGCATCTCTATAGTTTTGTTGATGCTGCTCAAACAGCTGTACATGAACTGTTAGACCGGTTGTCTTGTACTGGCGCTCCAGGCGGCGTCCTGTCACTTTCAGTGAGCGGAGCTCCTCAGTGAACCAGGGGGATGATTTTCGGAAGGAAACGGTGCGTTTTACCAAGGGGGCTACATCATCCAGTACAGTTTCCAGGGCAGAGTTATAGTTTGTGATAGTGTCAGTGATTGGGAGGCTGGAGATGGTTGTGGTAAGGAGAGTTGTGTCTATGGCTTTGAGGTTCCTGAACTGTATGACACGTTCCTTGGAGGTGGGGGGGCGTGGCATTTCCAGATCAAAAGTGATTAATTTGTGATCAGACAGCCCTGAAACAAAGCCATCAAGGTTTGCTAGATCCAGCCCTGAGGAACATACAAGGTCTAATATGTGGCCCTTGTTGTGGGTAGCAAAATTGACATGTTGTTTGAGGCCAAAGTTTTCCAGCAGGGAAGTCAGACTAACCGAGGAGCTGCAGTTTGGGTTATCGACATGGATGTTAAAATCCCCAAGCATTAGAAAACAAACATATATATATATATCAGATATCATGAATTAAACATAAGAATATATATAAACAAACATATATATATATCAGATATCATGAATTAAACATAAGAATATATATAAACAAACATATATATATATATCAGATATGAATTAAACATAAGAATATATATAAACAAACATATATATATATCAGATATCATGAATTAAACATAAGAATATATATAAACAAACATATATATATATCAGATATCATGAATTAAACATAAGAATATATATAAACAAACATATATATATCAGATATCATGAATTAAACATAAGAATATATATAAACAAACATATATATATATCAGATATGAATTAAACATAAGAATATATATAAACAAACATATATATATATCAGATATGAATTAAACAAGCATATATATAAACAAACATATATATATATATCAGATATGAATTAAACATAAGAATATATATAAACAAACATATATATATATCAGATATCATGAATTAAACATAAGAATATATATAAACAAACATATATATATATCAGATATGAATTAAACATAAGAATATATATAAACAAACATATATATATATCAGATATCATGAATTAAACATAAGAATATATATAAACAAACATATATATATATCAGATATGAATTAAACAAGCATATATATAAACAAACATATATATATCAGATATGAATTAAACAAGCATATATATAAACAAACATATATATATATCAGATATCATGAATTAAACATAAGAATATATATAAACAAACATATATATATATCAGATATCATGAATTAAACATAAGAATATATATAAACAAACATATATATATATATCAGATATGAATTAAACATAAGAATATATATAAACAAACATATATATATATCAGATATCATGAATTAAACATAAGAATATATATAACAAACATTAATA
>PIJE02003555.1:8167-30838 GCA_002895965.2 Coryphaenoides rupestris | reverse complement strand
AACCAGTCAGGGAAAAGGGCACATTCTGGTGGGCTGGAACCCAGTCCTCTCAACATCAGAGAGACTCTTACCAAAACCCCCCCCCCCCACCCCCGCACTCTCAATCACCATCTTCCTATTATAATAAAACCACAGCAATGCTGGCATTGGAGGAAGGCAGATTAGGTCCTCTGTCGGATCCGACAGGCCCTCGTGAGGACACTGGTTTGTTTTCAAGGTACCTTGAGTGTGTTAGGATACCAGTTTTCTTCAGCTTAGTGTGAGGAGTGCAGGTTTGGAGTCGTCACCTTCCAATCTGGGGTCAATCCCTGCTGTGTTTTACCTCCTTAAGTTAGTGCGTTCATCTAATCTGTTGCCATAGACAATTCCTTTTCTATTGGTTTAGAGTAGCAGACTCAGCAGCCAGATGTGACCACTTCAACTCTGATTGGCTGGCTCAAAGTTTACAGTGAATGCACAACCAATCACAATGCCCCATCTCCTATAGAGAGAGAGAGAGAGAGAACATTATTGAGTGTTCTGATCTGTCCCGCCTCA
The DNA here is from genome assembly GCA_002895965.2 of Coryphaenoides rupestris. Classification (NCBI taxonomy): domain Eukaryota; kingdom Metazoa; phylum Chordata; class Actinopteri; order Gadiformes; family Macrouridae; genus Coryphaenoides; species Coryphaenoides rupestris. The sequence goes on along the minus strand of PIJE02003555.1, from coordinate 30,301 downwards.
TCCTCCACACATCACTGGACATCCAATATGGACTCAGTGCTGGCGTTTTATTTACTGACACTGTAGATAGTAGAGTGAACGTCTTTTTTTCCTTATTAGATTTATTACTTTTTTATTCAGATCCATAAAGCCCATTCATCATTTGTGACAAACTGAAAGTGGGAATTTTATTGTATTTTTTTTTTTTTTTGTATGGATTTTGCCCGGTCCTTTGCTTTTTTTTAATTGATGTGAAAACACTGAATTATGCTGTCTTGCCGTTGCTGCTGAGTTTGTAAATCACCAGCAAAATCAAGACATTATTTCATTCTCCAGCGACCAACTGACATTATGATGGCGAGGACTTTTTATTTAAATGATCAATGGGAAGAGAAAACACCGCAGTGAGTTTACAGAGGCGGCAAAACCGGGCAGAGGCCATTAGGGAGCAACAATGAAAGACAGAGAGAGTGGTGAACGCTGGGAGATTTGTGGGATGACTCGTCTAATTCACTTTGCAATGAGGCAGTTTATACGCAGTGCAACAGACAGAGAGGCTTTTAGCTCGGGATGCAGTCTTTTATTTTGGCAGGGAAGGAAGTTGTTGAGTCATCCTCTGAGAGAGATGGAGATGCCTGAGAAGATTTGATTCCTTTGTTGGTTGGAGTTGTTTGCGTCTTTTTAAATGTCTATTTCTATAATTTGATTTTAAATAAAATGAAGTTGGAGGTTATTGTGACTTAATTCAAGTTAGTATGATCATCAACATCCCAACCTAAAAAATTGGCATGCTGGTAAATATGCAGCATGCCAATTATATTCTTACAATCGTGCTAATGTCATTAGTATGGCATCTAATTACATTGCATCATTGAACTGAGATTGGTGTTCTATTTATCTTTACCACCTTCCTAAATAAGTGAGAAGTGAAAAAATTATCATCCTGCAAAAAATGTATTTCATATCTGTATCTGTATCTCATCATTACTGTGAAAGTAATGATGATTTATCTGTTTTGTCATCATTTCCATAGAGCAGAGGCCAAACATCTGGCAGATGTAGTTTACAGAGTTGAGAGGCTTCAGGGTGTTCTGGTGGTTCTGCTGCTATAGGGGTTAGAGGCAGTAGGGTTAAGGTTAAGTTCAACTGGCTGCCGTCATCCTATGTGGTGACTGGCATGACCCCCGCCTCTATGTGGCCTTGGAGAGTCTCCTCCAAATGCCACACCCTATTGGAGGAGTTGCCACACCCACTCCCTCCTCAGCACACAAAACCTATTTAACGTCAAAGTTGCTGCGGCACAATCTTCCAGGTTACGTTTCAGCTTGCAACACATAAGCAATATGTATAAGTGGTCTCAAGGTAACTCCTGATGCATTCCAACAGTAATATGAATAGTTCATATTTTGCAATTCATTATTTATTATAATTAATTTAACTTGACATGATAGAATGTTACGTCTATTGTCTGCCCTTTTATTTACTGTATTGACAACTGTATTGTTGTTGTTGTTTGACTTTGAGCTACGGGATACCTTGAATTTCGCCAAGGGGATAAATATAGATAAGAAAATCTATCTATCTGTCTATCTTGAATATAAACCTAGAAGATAGAAGAAGATGCAACCAAACCCACATTGATGACATAGTTTTAGCCAACATTGTCATAGCACTTGACCTCATGTTTAGTCCACAGGGCCACTATCCCAGTCCTGTGCCGACGTATTAAAAAGAGGTATAGGGGACCAGGTAAGTCACGCAGCTGGACCAGCTAGCTGGGTTCTTCAGGTTCATACAGAGGTCACGTAAAAGCAATTTAATTTCATTTTATGAAAACAATGTGCATGTTTGTTGACCCTAATCAACACTTTACATGCCAAGACATCCCATAAGTCTCTCCTTGACAAATTTCAGGCAAGCAATGTTGTTTGTTGCTCAAAGTATGAATTCCACACCTCATACATTCACTTACAGGACTTCTCCAGTTGCATTTCTTGTCAGCGAGTAGTGATTCCGTTAATTTACGCCTTCAAATATTTAGAGATGGAGTTCAAACTCCCCTGGACCGAGACTCTGTGGTGAAGTTAAGGAGTTCCACGCTCTCTATATGTTGTGTTGGCCTTCTTCTTGAAAAGTAATTCTCTTACCCACCTAATGTTGAAAAACGAATATCCACTCTAAACAGAATATCATATTTACGAGCAATAAGACCAGATAGTATACTCTATTGATCCCCGATGCGAACCAACGGGTAATTACATACCCATTGATGTTCTCCACTGAATCCAAGAACTTTAAATTGATCGGGAGGGCCTTCTCATCGGCCTGCATAGATAGCAGGAATGTCTGTTCCTGCTGATTTATTTCTTATTTATTACTAGCATCTGTCTCCTTCACTGTCTCCTTTCTTTTGGAGGACACTGCCCTCTGTATCTAGCCGACCCAGAACTTTGTTAACAGTCCAGGCCTTGATGGTTTCGATGTCATTTGACATTTTCTCTCTTCCGCCTCCCGCCTTCTTGTCTCTTCCTTGGCTCTCTTCATAGCTTTGAGCTTGGCATCCTTCACGATTTCCGTGGATGTGTCTCCCTGGAGAGTGTGTTGAGTATAATTCAACATTATGAGCTCTCCCCCCACTCCCACCCCCCACCACCCTCAACTGGATGAAGCCACCCGGCAAAGATACTAGCTGGGTTTCACCATTCATTAAGCCTGCACTCGGGGGCAGGCTTACCTACAGCCATCACTTGCAAAACATACAGTACATGTACTGGGTGGATACTTTTGAGGTGTCTTCTCACTTTGGACTTGCACCCCAACTTTCCAGTAACTTGACGCCGGTTTAGGGGCTGCTAGGAGTTACGGGGTGTTGGGGTTAGGAGTTAGGGAGTGTTGGGTTAGGGAGTGTTGGGTTAGTGGTCTTTAAGTGTTGGGGATAGGAGTTTGCGGGTGCTGGGTTAGAGGGTTAGGGGTGTTCAAGTGTTGGGGATAGGGGGTGTTAGGGTTAGGGGTTAGGAGTGTTCTAGTGATAGGTTAGACGGTTAGGGGGGTTAGAGGTGTCCTGGTGTTGGGTTTCGAGGGTTAGGGGTGTTCTAGTGTTGGGGTAAGGTGGTGGTGTTAGGGTTTGGGTTGCTCTGGGGTTAGGGCTGTTGGGGTCCAGCGGTGGGTGAACCTCAGTGATATGGAGGCCTGTCGGCTCTCCTGTTTTTCACTCCATCAGTTCCAACAGCATCACGCACACACGGCTAGGATTACACCGTCAGCACCAGAACACCACGATTAACACCCCCACACCTCCCCCACCCTCCTCCACCACCGCTCTGCTGTAGACGCAGGAGATCGATGAACGACGGCGTTTAGTTTCTTCGTGTCACAAACTAGATTAGGTGCAGCAGCAGCAGCAGCAGCAGCAGCAGTGGTCGCCGGGACCTCAGCCCCCTCCCATCCCTTCAGGGGTCTGATTGATCGCAGTGCCTTGCTTCCCCTCTCCATCGCCGTTCATGCTGTCATCGCTCTGTTGCTGACGTCTGTACTGCTCCTCGGACCACCTGGGAGACACGGCCAGCAGGGAGGAAACACAACCCAATCAACAGAAGGGCAGGGGGCAGGACAGTCTAGTGGCGAGGGTGTTCTACCCCCAGCACCTGAAATGGTCGGGGTTCAACCTGGGTCTGGGTCTAAACCTGTAGGCCACCCTTCAAGCAAGATGCCCCCTAACACCCTCCCTGCCTCCATTAAATGGGATGTTCTGAATTATTCTTGTTACTTGGGATTGAAAGCGTCTGATAAATTGAATAATAGTGAATAAATCGGAGCAGTCGTGTGTTGCTACTATCGCAGCTTACCGCCACATCTCTGGTTATTCTGCAGCCTCAGAGACATCAGATGCAGCAGAGTGTGGGTTTCAACCCGTGTCATCATCCCAGGCCGTTTATCAGGAGACATTTGATGGCAGAAACAAACAAGAGATTGGCACGGGCGTTTAGATTCAGGCCCCGGCTGTGGATCACAAAGCCGTGTGCGGATGTTCCGCTCCACACAACACTCCAACGCTACGTCACTCCTCCGCGTTGGCCCTCTCTCTCCGCCTCCAGCCGCTCCTCTCATCCTCATGGACGTGTGTCGGGGTGGTGATGGGGTTTTCTGCTCCACCCGTCTCTTTGCTTCCTGGAAGCCACCGTCAGAACCCCCCCCCCCCCCCACAGTGATGCTCCACAACAGAAACTCCCCTCCTCCTCCACCCTCCTGATAGCTACAAGATATTTATTGGATATGTATTGGCTATTTATTGGCTATGTTCATTATTATTATTATTATTATTATTATTATTATTGTGTTGTTGTTGTTGTTGTTGTTGTTGTTGTTGTTGTTGTTGTTGTTGTTATGAGTTGACATGTATTGGACTTTGTTTGGTTATTCAACAGATAATTATGATATAATAATGATAATTATGTCTTGGTTATTTATTTACTCGATGTTTACTTTATGAGTGGACATGTATTGGATATTGAGTAGATATCTATTATACTCGTATCAACTCTGACAGGAACCCTGGAGTTTGATGGGGGGCAGAGCCAGCCCTCCTCATCTCCACTGCTCCTCAGAGGAGCCCCACCTCCCTCCTCAGAGAGAGAGAAGGCAGCGCTGTGCCTTCCAGGAGTTTTAATTTGACAGCCTGTCTTTCCGTCTGTTTCCCTCCGGAGTGAGTGGAGCTCAGAGCTCAGAGAGAGGATTAAGGTCTGGAGGGAGAGTAGGAGACACAGGAGGCCATGCTGGAGCCTCCTCTCTCTCAACCTTACTGACTGCTCTGGTTCTGCTCTGCTGTTCTCAGACAGTAGTCAGGAGTTAATCCTCGGCCCACCATATCTGAGGCTGCGCTGCGCTGCCCTTCCCCCTCCTCCTCCTCCTCGACTTTCATTTGGTGAACTAATTGTGTTTCAGGAAGTGGTCCCTGGAGAAATACCCGCTGAAGATAACCTCTGTGTCCTCCATGGTGGCCATCAGGTCCGACCGCAGGAACCACAGACTTCACAAAACCAGAAGAGAGATAAAGAAAAAAACCCACAGCAATTGTTCTGTGAAGCTGGCAGCCTATTGGCCGACGTAGTGCTCTGTTACCGTGGCAGAAGTCAGAGGAGCTCAGGTGATTGGATGAGTCAAGGTATTAGAACTATCCCATTGGGTAACAGAGTTCGGGTAACCACACGAAAGACTGTTGCTGGTTCAACCTCGGCCTCTTCCTCCTGGACCAACTGCCGAAGAGTACTAGAGCAACACACACAACTGAGACTTCAGCAGGCCGCCTGGGAGAAAAACACAATTCACATCCAATACGACTGATTAACGACCTCGTCAACAAGCACACGTGTGGTGTGTGTGTTTGGTGGCTGGTTTAAACAGCCTCACCCACCCCAGAATCTAACTGGGCCAGGTGAGGTTGCTTAAACCAAACACGCACACTCCACAACACACACTCCACAACGCACACTCCACAACGCACACTCCACAACACACACTCCACAACACACACTCCACAACGCACACACCACAACACACTTTTACCAAACCACCACAAGATGTCTCACTGTGGCTTTAAAACAAAAGCGCACACAAGACAGCCAAAGTAAATGTAGAACAGGCAGTGTGAAAAAAAGTCAAAACTGCCTTAATTTTGAAAAATGGAAAGAATACAGATAATTTTTATCCCATTTCTGAGTCATGCTCTTTGACCAAGGCCCTCAAGCCTTCGTAATAAACTCCAGTGTGCTGTCTGCAGAACGCCCTGGGCTCTGTTTTTGACCCCATATTATTTATTTATTTCTCTCACAGATTTCTGTCTACGCAGGCAGATTCCATGTCCTGTGGGGAAAAGGAGATAAATCCATTTTTATTTAAATGTAAAGGGTCGGCCATCTTCTCCCGCCTCATCCTCAAAGACAAACACAACTTATAAACTCCTGAAACTAGTCTGAAACTGTAGCATTTGACTATTATTTACTATTTCACTATTTATCCATTTTGTGCTTTTGTCCAAAACGACTTACAGTCTATTCAGATTCAGGTAATGAAGGAGCAGGTAGGGGCATCCTGCTCGAGGAGGCCAACAGGCCATCATTGGGGATCGAACCCAGACCCAGTACTCTTTAATATTTTACTTAAGTAAAAGTAGTAATACCACACTGTACAAATACTCCGTTACAAGTAAAAGTCTGGCATTCAATCCTTAGGGGCTCCTCCAAAGGACACAGGCAGTTGGTGGTGAATAGTCTGGTTTATTGCAGAAGTATGAGAGTGTTATGGACACAGGTCTGTGTCCTGTAGGCCTGGTGCTTGGTGTATGTTTTGTCCTCCCTTCTGTGTCTTCTGTTTCTCCCCTCACTATCAGTTAACTATTCAGGTGCTGTCGGTGATTGCCCATTCATCACCTCATCAACTTCATTGAGTACAGCTGTCCTGGTCCAATCAGATGTCTACCTGCCTGCTATATAAACCCCAGTTGTCTTCTGTCTAGGAGGCTGCTTGGTTCTGCTTTGCTTTGCTTGACGTGAGGAGTCATTTAGTAGCTTCGCCGTTTACCACTTTTTGGTATTTTTCTAAGTTGGATTTTGTTTGTCTAGTTTGTTCTGTAGTGTTTTGGATCTTCACACAGGGGATGTGGGGATAGGTAAGCTGCCCATGGGCATACATATCCAGCACGTAGCTTACCTTTGTTATATACACCGGGTTAGGAGCAAGTGCCAACCAATGTCTTTTTGTTAGGTAGGGAAGCTTTTTGGTTAGGTAGGCTAGGGAGATGTTTTACTATGTTCATTTCTTTGGCACTGGTCATAGTCCCATTGTTCCCTGTGATGTTGTGTTAAAATAAATATAATTATGAATATATATCCTGGTTTCCTGTCCACTGTGTTCCCACTGTATCACCCTCGGCACACCACGTTATTGCCCTTAAGGGGGCGTAACAGATTTAATACAGAGCAGGTCGTACACAGCGAGCATGCTAGCGCTCCACACGTGTGTGTTGCCGGCTGGTTTATACTATCGGCTTTGATGAGGCAATGGACCACAGGTGTGCAACCCCACCCAGCCCCAGACTAATCAGCCAGGGCCAGGTGAGGCTGCTTAAACCAGCCACCAAACACACACACACACTCCGCAGTCAATAAAGTACTGATCGTATAAAGCCCGCCCCATATCAGGCTGTGATTGGCCCAGCCATGTTGAAGCCATCGGGAACACCTTTTGCATTGGAGAAGAGACAGACGGATGTGCAAGAGCAAATGAAATGCTCTCAGGTTCTTCTGGCTTCCAGGCTACAATAAAGCCTTATTGATATAATAATATAATGTATTTATTGGTTATTTTGTATTGTTAGTTTTAATCTGCAAAGTAACAAGTAGCTAAAGCTGTCTGATAAATGTAGCAAGTAAAAAGTACAGTATTTGCCTCTGAGATGTAGTGGAGTAGAAGTATAAGTACAAGTACCTCAAGTTTGTACTTACTGTAAGTACGGTACATGAGTAAGTGCACTTAGTTGCTTTCCACCACTGCTAAACGGTGCACATCGTGGTCTCCTCTGTGTCTCAGAGGTCACACCTGAAGTGTACGTGATGGACTGAAAAGCCCAGAGAGAGGAGGAGGCGGAGGTGGGGGTGGGAGGACAGAGCAGATGGTGGGACCACCACTGTGTCAGCACTTCCTCTGTAACCCGAGAGACTCTCTTCTGGTCGGATGAACCAGAGACACACACCTCCCACCTCTCTATTTATACTGCTGGGCACGACCCAGTCGATCGTCCCTATCCCTTCACAACGAAAGTGGAAATAGATTTAAGCTGCCAGAGAAGCCGGGGTTCTGTCACGAGACAAAACCCCCTGGAGGGCCCAACCATCTCGCAGACGTGAAACCAAACTGGGGATGAGAAGGAATTATTCACCGTATCAGTTCGTCAAGACACATTTATTTCACATGGTGTGGACAGATGCCGTAAACCCAGCGCTCTCCAGTATTTATCGAATATGCTGCAATGGATAAAAGTTAAAATAACATTCAGAGCAGAGGTAGTTGCTTTAGTGAAGTGACTTTGGTAGTAACACTTGATAACAGCGTAATTATTGCCGTGTTCGTTCACTCAGGGAACACGATTCTATATATTTTAAAGGGCCTCAAGTTCACCACCAAGTGTGAGCTTGATTAGTCATCACAACGTAGTCAAGTGTGAGTGTCCACAGTGTTGTAATCAAACCGTAGAAAGAGAGCATATTTCATGATTTCCTTCAAGGGATTAATTACATGACAACAAGCCTCGTTTGGTTCCGTGTTGTGTCTGACAGCAGCGATGCTAATCCTTGAAAGACGTCGGCTCATTACAGCGTCTGGGAGAACGGATACAACGGGCCTCCAGTGTCATGACAACAGCTGTAAACGATAGCACCGTAATGGAGGGAGGAAGGCTCTTCAGCTGCCGCTCTGAGGCTGATGGACCACCACTTTGTCGGCCTTCCCTCCAATCAGCTTCACTGATACGTATCTAATGGTACATATTACAACAAACCACCAGATAATGCTGAGAGTAAAACACATTCCCTGGAAGAACAGTTTAGTTTCACTTTTGTTGTTTTTACAACAAGGTGAATTTTGCAGCGTTGCAGTTGCTGAGAAGTGAAACGTCAAACTTTGGCTGCCCTTCCAGAATGCCTAACGGCAACTTTTTCTCCTCCCCTCCAAAACATTAAACTGGATTTCACGAGGGACCTGAGTGTTTACAGGTCAGTATTTCAGAAGCTGCTGATTTGCATCAATGAAGCGAAGCTCCTGGCCGGCGTGACCGCTACGTCTATCCTCTATCCTCTCCAACAGAATGTGTTGTGGCCAACCTGGACTAAGAAAGAGAGGAACACACCATGTACACGGGTCCTCTCTCACAGCTGATTCAACTGCAGGATGTTAGATGTTCTGTCTGGACACACCACGTTGTCTAAAATGGAGCCGGAGTGGAGAAATGTCTTCTTACCTCTGTCTCCATCTCCACCACCTCTATCCATCGATCCATTAGCTGTTCAACAAGCTGTGGAACATTGGCTCATCGCTCATCGAGACACCAATGCTTGGAGACACAAATCAACATTTTCAGTCGGGCAATTTATTTGGGCAGCTTCCTGGTGGTCTGCACACAGCAAAGACCCGGGAGCGGTTGGCCGTTTGAAAGGTGAACTCTGAGTTCCTGTCCGCCCCTCTGAGCTTCTCCTCTTCCTAGCTTGGCTCCTCCTAAAACAAGGAGGAGGAGATGAAATATTAAAGGAGAGGGAGGAGGGAGAAGGGGGAGGAGGCCTGGCCAGGGCTTAGATGTTGTGTCTGATTTATTTTTCATGATGATGGATAACTTTGACAATGTGCGTGTCCGGTGTGTGTGTGTGTGTGTGTGTGTGTGTGTGTGTGTGTTTGTGTGTGTATGTGTGTATGTGTGTGTGTGTGTGTGTGTGTGCACGCTATATGCGATTGCAGTTAGACTAACTCAGGCCCAGACCGAGCAGAGGGGGGGGGGCTAAATCCCCCCCCCATACACTTTTAATGGAAGCCTACTGTTAAATAAGTGATCAGGCCTCTTTCAGAACAGCAGTTACGACAGAACTTACAAGGTGGAAACCTGATGAGAAACATAGAGAGAACAGAACGAGCAGATACCATAAATGTGCATTTTAACCCTTTAAAGACACACACACACACACAGAAATATTCTGACCAATTTGAAACAGTAGGGGATTTCCAAAAGGATTTTCTTGACCAAAGCTAAATGCAGACTATTTAATTATTACACAGCTATCCCTCAAGATGATCATATACGAAAATAACCAATTTAAGACGAAACAATATTCCTGTTCATTAATAAGTAACTAATCTTGAGTCTTTTTCGTGTCCATATTCAATGCTAGTTGACGTTCCACTTACACTTCCAAGCAAATATGCTACTACATATGCTAAACTATGCGAGGTATGCTAGTATTATGCTAGTATTATGGGATGCATGCCCTGCTCAGGGAAGCTGGGTGTTGGTCCACAGGGCTCCGCTGCCAAACATCAGCAGACGCTTCCCTAGCAACCCGACTCCTCCTAGGAATCGGTTCTTCATCTCAGTTCTCCCGTCCTCCTCACTCCTCTACTCCTCCGCCCATCTGATGGAGCGGGACGGGGAGCTCCAGGGGAGGAGGTGGGTGGGTGGATGAGGAGGAGCAGAGAGAGAGGGAGGTGTTGTCACAGAGCGATGACTCCACACATGTGTCGGGTATTTAGCATGTTGTTTCGCGTGGATGAAAAAGTCATGAGAGCTATTCCGGGAGATGCTGTGTGTGTCTGACAGAACAAGGCCGGCGCAGGTCACTGGTGTCCCTGCAGGCGTGTTTTTACACTTGTGGTCCGGGCGGTGACTCCATCCTGGTCCCCGGGGGTCCTGCTGCTACCTGCGGCTCAGGAGTGATGAATCACAAACTTCACTCACACCAGATGCTTCCTCTTGCTCACCCACCACCACCACCACCACCCCACCCACTCCCAACACCACCCCCACCCACACCACCACCCACTCCCAACACCACCCAGCAGTCACACTAGCCCACTCAGGACACACACCCACTGAGAGCATCTGTGGAACACACACACACACTGCACAGACATACACACACACACACACACACACACACACACACACACACACACACACACACACACACCAGGATTGAACTTAAAAGTAAATAAAACAGTGAGAGAGAAGATGAGAAAAAGAGAGCGAGAGCGAGAGAGCCACGGAGGGACTTTAAACTATTCCTCCGTCACTAAACCAACAGCATGTTGTTGGCTCATGGGTATTTGAACCAGCACGGTAGCTAATCGGTGGCTTATATCCGTCACACATGTCGTTCCAGGGACAACTAGGATGTTGTTTGTGGTCGCACTTCAAGCGAATCTTGAACTACCATCAAGTCTTCTGGGAGAAAGATTAAAAAAAAGGCGTTGTTTTTTTTAAAGACAAGAGGTGTGTCCGTTAAAACAGTTTGGTAGGGGTTCACTTCAATGCTTCCTCTACATTTCTCCAGCGAGAGAGTGAATCCAGCGAGAGAGAGAGAGAGAGAGAGAGAGTCAGAAATAGAGACAGAGAGAGACAGAGAGAGACAGAGACAGAGACAGAGACCGAGAGAGACCGAGAGGGACAGAGACAGAGACAGAGATTCCAGGGTTTCTTTAGACGGCTGTGACAGAGAAGTATACAAATATAGGTCAGATAAGATATTCAGTCCGCAAAAACAATTTGGCAATAATTGAAGTGTAAAGAGTATCCGGGGAGAATTGGTCCTCAGGGTCACTGCTGTGCAGCTGGGGGTCGACTGGGGAAGACCAGGTCCCATCAGGTCCCACCGGGTCCCACCAGGTCCCACAGAACCTGCCACCACAGGAACCTGCTGCTCACAGGCTTCGATGAAGGTGGCTTTCAAAATAATAGTCCCTCATTAACGCTGACTTTTAATTAGAAAGTAATAGTCTCTCATTAACTCTGACTTTTAATTAGAACTGATCACACGGCAGAGGTCTTGACATGCCTCATCTGACACACAAACACATACACACACTCACACCACACAGACACACACACAGTTCTTTTCCATTTTCATGAGGCCGTGAAGGCTCGTTAAACTAAATATTTCCCAGGTCAGTGCTAACACACTAACTAAGAGGACCAGGGAATTTCAAAGTAAATTAAATTCTGTTCAACGACCCGTAAGTATAGAGGAGCAGAGCAGTACAACATCCTAGTCAATAATACTACAGCACACAGTAGAGTTATATACAGTATATACTGTAGATACACAATACATATACAGTATAAAACACATTATATAATATACAATATATACTTTATACATATATATATAGAGTGTATATTGTATATATTGATGTTGTTACTGGCAGATGTTGGTTGGCTGTTTGTGGAAGCAGATCCATCCATACATCCATACATACATATTTGTATAGTCATATACAACATATAGGACACAATATTAAAACAGCTAATTAGAATATTAAAATGTCATTGCATGCATTTGCTATTACTATTGTATTGGTATGCTGTTATAAAATTTATATTTTTGTTGAAATTACGTTGAATGAACTGGGGTTTTCCTATAGCTTCTATCCCAGTAGGAAGTCGGAATTTCTGACCTCCGAGTTCTAATGGAGCATAGCATTAAATAGGGAAGCTAAACGAGGCGCAGGTGGGTCTGACATCCCAAATCAAGCGCCTGTTGAAGCAGGAGTCCGGGGGCTGACTCACTGGGACCCTGAAACATGGAGGAGATGGGAGGGAGGGAAGGAGGGAGGCAGGAAGGATAGCGAGGGGAGAGAGGAGAGCCTGGTGTCTTAACGATGATGGATGGAGGGTGGGGGTTTGGGATGGGGGATAGGGGGGGGGGGGGGACTGGACCTGTCATGGGGGCGCTCTGAGAGGATTCATGTTGGAGAGAACAAGCGGCAGTGGAACAAACGATGTTGCGGACCGAGTCGACCTTGGAGCGATTACGATAAGCTCCGCCCCTCCCCCCTCGCTCACCACAATCACATCCTATAATTCTTCATGTTTCCACGGATCCGTCTTCTCGTTAGCTTATTTCCCCGGCGTTGTTAGCTTGCCTGTGGGTCTGCCTTAATAGCAGTTCATGACAGCTCGATGAAATAAAAACTTTATATACTCCACATTCAACATTTATCCAGCTTCATTGGTAGAGTCTGCACCCCGCAATGTTTTATACAAAAGTAAGTCACCAGTGAAGTGTGCATAGTGTTATGGTTCTGTTACAAGAGACGAGTCCTACTCTCTATAATGATGGAGAGGTGATCTGATGAATAATTCAACTTGACAGCCAATAGACTCAGTCTCTGGCTAAATAAAGGGCCGTCCCCCTCGGTAACCAGAGTTTGTGATTCACTTTCATTTACCTTCACAAGCTTCACTACAGAGTTTTCAGCTAATGGGAGCCTTCAAAAACTATAATTATATAATAATCAATACTTACTCAATTATTAATACAATTAAATATTTATAGCTAACATGTAATATATATATATCACACGGACCAGTTGTTACCGTTAATATATGTATAATTCTACAAGTGCTACCATTCTCCACGTTCCAACTGTCAACGTGCCGATGTCTGGGGACCGGCCCTGTTGCCATGACAACCCCATCATCAGCATCATGCACGGTACCCTCTGCACGGTGGTGCACATCTCATCAGTCACAGCCACAACAGAGCCTTCTGGCTAACGGGCCAATCAGAGGCGCCGATACTCCCGTCTGCCAGCTTATCGCAAGCCTTTCCCCTGGGTGAGTGAGCGGGGGGGGGTGGGACTAAAGCCATGCAGCCGGGAGCAATTATAATCAGGGTGGTGGTTTAATGATGAATAAATGAGAAGGCGTTCCCAGGCGTACCCATCTCACGAGGGAGACCGCCTGGGACGGGGCGCTTGGAAAGTATGTGTATTGATAAGAGAGACTTCTGAGGCAGATATATCCATTACCGTTGCATGTTTCGGATATTGCTTTGTCAAATTCTTTGGCAAAAACATAGTTATTCTCCTTGTCTTTGTTGCTGTTGTTGTTGTTGTTGTTGTTGTTGTTGTTGTTGTTGAGCTGATCAGATGTAGAGTTTGTATGCTCATCAGTGTGTCGTGGACAAAGAGTTGTCAAGGCAGCATGTGTTTTAAAAAACGTTCAGTAATTAAACATTTACATGTCTGGAGCATTGATGTTGATGATAATTCAGTGTTGTGCTCAATCAAGCACCATAAAAGCATGTTTTGCTACCTTGATTTACTATTAATAATTGTATGGATGTGTTTTCAAACGGTCAAAGTAGATATTTTTATATTTCACGATCCCCTTGAAGTCTCTCTGGTGCCGATTCATTTTTAATACAACAAATGTGATGATGGATATAGATAGAGAGATGGAGAGATACAGCTCAATAGGTATGGAGAAATAAATGGATAGATGGGCGGATATAGAGATGGATGGATATAAGGTAAGGTATTATGCAGACTATTCTGACAAGATGCAAAGGCGCTATCAAAGTAACATTCTGGTCGTGAAGTAAGTTACAAATATATTAAGGGAGAATAGTAAGTTACAATATATTTATTCAATAAAATGAGCGATAAAGTTGTTGTTGTTGTTAAAATAAATAATGAAACGTATGTTGGTGGTAAACTCAGTGCTAAAGCCAAAGACATCCTCACAGGGAGGACAGTTGAAGAAGGCTTCCACCTGCGCTGTCTTCTTCTACAATAACATTTTCAAGGGAATTGGAAGACGAAGGTAAGGTGAATTACTGCCACCAACCGGAATGGAGTGTGGATCTGGAAACACATGTGTGCGTGTCCGGTGCGGTCACAGCATGTGGTAAGTATATAGGAGCCTTAACTGTGCAGTACAGTATGTCTGTGCTTTAACTGTGTTAACGTACACAACAGTATGCGAACAGAGCGCAGAGTGAGTCAACATAAATTATATCGTACAGTAGGCCTATATGCAGTGTTGGATAAACTGTATCGCACTACATTCTAGGCCGACACTTAAAAACCACTCTCACAATTGTATGAACTAAAAAGAATATGTCTAGCTTGTAGTTTCCAAGGTAACACATTTTGTTGAGTTAAGAATGACACCTCCGCCTCAACCACCCAGCCTCTTCCTGGTTTCAAGGCCTGTTGTCTGACCTTCAGGTGTTCACGTCTTCTCTTCACCAGACGGCTGAAGACCCCTCCTCCTGTTGTCTAACCTTCTGAACTCTGAGCTCCAGCTTATCACAGGGTCCTGACAGACAAGGCGAAGCTCGCTGTCCTGTTTTCTCTCTTGTCGTATAGTTTTAGTGAAGGAAAACACATACACTCTCAGTCAAGTGTGTAGGATGAGACGAGATACACTGGTTATCCCCATGGGGGGAAAACTGGCATGGTCTGCCGTGCATACAGTCATTACAGTATTACATGAACTCACATTAACTTATATTACATTACATGGCATTCTAAGAGGGCATAAACCATCCCTCAAAATACAGAAAGGATGAAGATAACTTTCCACAGGCTGTTTCCATATAAGCATCCATGAAAGGATGAGTTTTTCTGTAACTGTGTAGTGATTGATTACCAACAACTACTTCCTATTCCTCTCTCGTTATATAATAGGAGAAATACTATATATATACATATGTATATGAGAAATAGTGTATGTTCCATCAGGGAACCAGGAGTCTGTTCTCCAGCGGGTCCCTGTTCACCAGATGGTTGTGATTCTGCTGCAGGGTCTGCTGCCTCTTCCTCTTCCTCCTCCTCCTCCTCCTCTCTAGCTGGCCTGGGGATAGGTAAGCTGCCCATGGGCATACATATCCAGCACGTAGCTTACCTTTGTTATATACACCAGGTTAGGAGCAAGCGCCAACCAATGTCTTTTTGTTAGGTAGGCTAGGGAGATGTTTTACTATGTTCATTTCTTTGGCACTGCTCGTAGTCCCCTTGTTCCCTGTGACGTTGTGTTAAAATAAATATAATTATGAATATATATCCTGGTTTCCTGTCCAATGTGTTCCCACTGTATCACCCTTGGCATACCACGTTAGAGATTTAATACAGAGCAGGTCGTACACAGCTAGCATGCTAGCGCTCCACACGTGTGTGTTGACGGCTGGTTTATACTATCGGCCTTGATGAGGCAATGGACCACAGGTGTGCAGCCCCACCCAGCCCCAGACTAATCAGCCAGGGCCAGGTGAGGCTGCTTAAACCAGCCACCAAACACACACACACACTCCGCAGTCAATAAAGTACTCATCGTATAAAGCCCGCCCCATATCAGGCTGTGATTGGCCCAGCCATGTTGAAGCCATCGGGAACACCTTTTGCATTGGAGAAGAGACAGACGGATGTGCAAGAGCAAATGAAATGCTCTCAGGTTCTTCTAGCTTCCAGGCTACAATAAAGCCTTATTGATATAATAATGTATTTATTGGTTATTTTGTATTGTTAGTTTTAATCTGCAAAGTAACAAGTAACTAAAGCTGTCTGATAAATGTAGCAAGTACAAAGTACAGTATTTGCCTCTGAGATGTAGTGGAGTAGAAGTATAAAGTAGCATATATATATAGAAATAGAAATTCTCAAGTAAAGTACAAGTACCTCAAGTTTGTACTTACTGTAAGTACGGTACTTGAGTAAGTGCACTTAGTTGCTTTCCACCACTGCTAAACGGTGCACATTGTGGTCTCCTCTGTGTCTCAGAGGTCACACCTGAAGTGTACGTGATGGACTGAAAAGCCCAGAGAGAGGAGGAGGCGGAGGTGGGGGTGGGAGGACAGAGCAGATGGTGGGACCACCACTGTGTCAGCACTTCCTCTGTAACCCGAGAGACTCTCTTCTGGTCGGATGAACCAGAGACACACACCTCCCACCTCTCTATTTATACTGCTGGGCACGACCCAGTCGATCGTCCCTATCCCTTCACAACGAAAGTGGAAATAGATTTAAGCTGCCAGAGAAGCCGGGGTTCTGTCACGAGACAAAACCCCCTGGAGGGCCCAACCATCTCGCAGACGTGAAATCAAACTGGGGATGAGAAGGAATTATTCACCGTATCAGTTCGTCAAGACACATTTATTTCACATGGTGTGGACAGATGCCGTAAACCCAGCGCTCTCCGGTATTTATCGAATATGCTGCAATGGATACAAGTTAAAATAACATTCAGAGCAGAGGTAGTTGCTTTAGTGAAGTGACTTGATAACAGCGTAATTATTGCCGTGTTTGTTCACTCAGGGAACACGATTCTATATATTTTAAAGGGCCTCAAGTTCACCACCAAGTGTGAGCTTGATTAGTCATCACAACGTAGTCAAGTGTGAGTGTCCACAGTGTTGTCATCAAACCGTAGAAAACTGCAGAAAGAGAGCATGGTTCATGATTTCCTTCAAGGGATTAATTACATGACAACAAGCCTCGTTTGGTTCCGTGTTGTGTCTGACAGCAGCGATGCTAATCCTTGAAAGACGTCGGCTCATTACAGCGTCTGGGAGAACGGATACAACGGGCCTCCAGTGTCATGACAACAGCTGTAAACGATAGCACCGTAATGGAGGGAGGAAGGCTCTTCAGCTGCCGCTCTGAGGCTGATGGACCACCACTTTGTCGGCCTTCCCTCCAATCAGCTTCACTGATACGTATCTAATGGTACATATTACAACAAACCACCAGATAATGCTGAGAGTAAAACACATTCCCTGGAAGAACAGTTTAGTTTCACTTTTGTTGTTTTTACAACAAGGTGAATTTTGCAGCGTTGCAGTTGCTGAGAAGTGAAACGTCAAACTTTGGCTGCCCTTCCAGAATGCCTGACGGCAACTTTTTCTCCTCCCCTCCAAAACATTAAACTGGATTTCACGAGGGACCTGAGTGTTTACAGGTCAGTATTTCAGAAGCTGCTGATTTGCATCAATGAAGCGAAGCTCCTGGCCGGCGTGACCGCTACGTCTATCCTCTATCCTCTCCAACAGAATGTGTTGTGGCCAACCTGGACTAAGACAGAGAGGAACACACCATGTACACGGGTCCTCTCTCACAGCTGATTCAACTGCAGGATGTTAGATGTTCTGTCTGGACACACCACGTTGTCTAAAATGGAGCCGGAGTGGAGAAATGTCTTCTTACCTCTGTCTCCATCTCCACCACCTCTATCCATCGATCCATTAGCTGTTCAACAAGCTGTGGAACATTGGCTCATCGCTCATCGAGACACCAATGCTTGGAGACACAAATCAACATTTTCAGTCGGGCAATTTATTTGGGCAGCTTCCTGGTGGTCTGCACACAGCAAAGACCCGGGAGGGTTGGCCGTTTGAAAGGTGAACTCTGAGTTCCTGTCCGCCCCTCTGAGCTTCTCCTCCTCCTAGCTTGGCTCCTCCTAAAACAAGGAGGAGGAGATGAAATATTAAAGGAGAGGGAGGAGGGAGAAGGGGGAGGAGGCCTGGCCAGGGCTTAGATGTTGTGTCTGATTTATTTTTCATGATGATGGATAACTTTGACAATGTGCGTGTCCGGTGTGTGTGTGTGTGTGTGTGTGTGTGTGTGTTTGTGTGTGTATGTGTGTATGTGTGTGTGTGTGTGTGTGCACGCTATATGCGATTGCAGTTAGACTAACTCAGGCCCAGACCGAGCAGAGGGGGGGGGGCTAAATCCCCCCCCCATACACTTTTAATGGAAGCCTACTGTTAAATAAGTGATCAGGCCTCTTTCAGAACAGCAGTTACGACAGAACTTACAAGGTGGAAACCTGATGAGAAACATAGAGAGAACAGAACGAGCAGATAATACCATAAATGTGCATTTTAACCCTTTAAAGACACACACACACAAATATTCTGACCAATTTGAAACAGTAGGGGATTTCCGAAAGGATTTTCTTGACCAAAGCTAAATGCAGACTATTTAATTATTACACAGCTATCCCTCAAGATGATCATATACGAAAATAACCAATTTAAGACGAAACAATATTCCTGTTCATTAATAAGTAACTAATCTTGAGTCTTTTTCGTGTCCATATTCAATGCTAGTTGACGTTCCACTTACACTTCCAAGCAAATATGCTACTACATATGCTAAACTATGCGAGGTATGCTAGTATTATGCTAGTATTATGGGATGCATGCCCTGCTCAGGGAAGCTGGGTGTTGGTCCACAGGGCTCCGCTGCCAAACATCAGCAGACGCTTCCCTAGCAACCCGACTCCTCCTAGGAATCGGTTCTTCATCTCAGTTCTCCCGTCCTCCTCACTCCTCTACTCCTCCGCCCATCTGATGGAGCGGGACGGGGAGCTCCAGGGGAGGAGGTGGGTGGGTGGATGAGGAGGAGCAGAGAGAGAGGGAGGTGTTGTCACAGAGCGATGACTCCACACATGTGTCGGGTATTTAGCATGTTGTTTCGCGTGGATGAAAAAGTCATGAGAGCTATTCCGGGAGATGCTGTGTGTGTGTCTGACAGAACAAGGCCGGCGCAGGTCACTGGTGTCCCTGCAGGCGTGTTTTTACACTTGTGGTCCGGGCGGTGACTCCATCCTGGTCCCCGGGGGTCCTGCTGCTACCTGCGGCTCAGGAGTGATGAATCACAAACTTCACTCACACCAGATGCTTCCTCTTGCTCACCCACCACCACCACCCCTGCCATGTCTTCTCCTTGTACAAGATAAACCACGACCACACACCACCCCTCCACACACACACAGCTTGCTAAAGATACGTTATCCTACCTTAACGCTCTACAACATTATGTATACAGGTATATATATATAACACCCAACACTGACCACACAACTGTTAGAGTGTTAGAGTGTGAAATTGAATTGTGAAGATTCTTTTGCTGTTTTTTTGTCACATTTACTCAAGGGAGGGGAAAAACAAACTCATCTTAATCTTAAGAACTTTTAAAAGAGCAGGGGGCAAGATAGCGTTGTGGTTGGGCTGTTCCCAGCTGAAAGGTTCCATGTTCGATCCCCAGTGTCCGCGGCCTAACCTGTAGGCATCCTTGAGTCACACACTGTTAGAATTAGTGGAGGTAATAAGTGGAGGTAATAGATAGTTGATATCTAAATATAATAAATATAATGGTCTGTAGTCTTTCCATGCATGATCATGAATAATTGCCGTGAGGATCACGGCTATTATAATAACTATAATTATGGGGCTGGGATGACATTGTCTGAATAATTAACATAAAACATAAAATCCATGATTTATGAACCGATGAAACATACAGCTGGAGAACAAGCGGTCAGCATGTTAAATATAGATTGAGTTATAACCAACAAAAAGTAATCATCACTGTCTGATTTAATACCCACAATGCATTTGGAACGAAATACAGTATGTATTCAATGCGGTCCTGCTTGTACATAGTTATGATGAAACCTCTGTGACATGTTGCTGCGTACATACAGGGCCGGCTCTAGACGATTTTGGTGCCCTAGGTGAGATAGGGAGTTTTTATGTTTTTGGCCAAACTCGGCCAGAGCACCCCCCCATCGCCCCCCTGGCCCCCACAACTTGTGACTTGCCATTTCAGTGTGCGTGTGTTATTGCTTTAAAGGGCTGTTTTTGTTGAAAATATTGTAAACATGTAAACATGATTAATACAATTATGATCATAGTTTAACCCTGAGGTATGGCCACGAGGTACCCCCCCCCCCCCACACACACACACACACACACACACACACACACGTCCCTTCACATTTTACAAAAACGTATTAATGTTATCCATGTGTGTTTTTGTACAACAGTCATGAAAACGTCAAAGCGTGTGAATATTATTGGTCATAATATTCACACGCTATGACGTTTTCATGACTGTTGTACAAAACCACACATGGATAACATTAATACGTTTTTGTAAAATGTGAAGGGACGTGTGTGTGTGTGTGTGTGTGTGTGTGTGTGTGGGGGGGGGGGGGTACCTCGTGGCCATACCTCAGGGTTAAACTATGATCATAATTGTATTAATCATGTTTACATGTTTACAATATTTTCAGCCCTTTAAAGCAATAACACACGCACACTGAAATGGCAAGTCACAAGTTGTGGGGGCCAGGGGGGCGATGGGGGGGTGCTCTGGCAGAGTTTGGCCAAAACATAAAAGCTCCCAATCTCACCTAGGGCACCAAAATGTCTAGAGCCGGCCCTGTATGTACGCAGCAACATGTCACAGAGGTTTCATCCTAACTATGTACAAGCAGGACCGCATTGAATACATACTGTATTTCGTTCCGAATGCATTGTGAGTATTAAATCAGACAGTGATGATTACTTTTTGTTGGTTATAACTCAATCTATATTTAACATGCTGACCGCTTGTTCTCCAGCTGTATGTTTCATCGGTTCATAAATCATGGATTTTATGTTTTATGTTAATTATTCAGACAATGTCATCCCAGCCCCATAATTATAGTTATTATAATAGCCGTGATCCTCACGGCAATTATTCATGATCATGCATGGAAAGACTACAGACCATTATATTTATTATATTTAGATCAACTATCTATTACCTCCACTTATTACCTCCACTAATTCTAACAGTGTGTGACTCCAGGATGCCTACAGGTTAGGCCGCGGACACTGGGGATCGAACATGGAACCTTTCAGCTGGGAACAGCCCAACCACAACGCTATCTTGCCCCCTGCTCTTTTAAAAGTTCTTAAGATTAAGATGAGTTTGTTTTTCCCCTCCCTTGAGTAAATGTGACAAAAAAACAGCAAAAGAATCTTCACAATTCAATTTCACACTCTAACACTCTAACAGTTGTGTGGTCAGTGTTGGGTGTTATATATATATACCTGTATACATAATGTTGTAGAGCGTTAAGGTAGGATAACGTATCTTTAGCAAGCTGTGTGTGTGTGGAGGGGTGGTGTGTGGTCGTGGTTTATCTTGTACAAGGAGAAGACATGGCAGGCTACACAGAGACCAGGACAGCTGCCTCAGCTGAGCAGTGAGGAACAGGAAGTGATGCGTCAATCCGTCTTCCTGGAGGACGAGGAGAGAGATACAGACGCCCCCGGCTGACACACAACAGCAACGATTTCCCCTTGTTCAGCAGAAGAGGAGAGAGAGATGTGTTCCGGTGGCAGTAGCAACACTTTCATTTGTTTAGAGTAGTGGGAACACATCCATCCTTCAGGGCCAGGCCAGCTAGAGAGGAGGAGGAGGAGGAGGAAGAGGAAGAGGCAGCAGACCCTGCAGCAGAATCACAACCATCTGGTGAACAGGGACCCGCTGGAGAACAGACTCCTGGTTCCCTGAACATACACTATATTATACACTCAATTTCTCACCCACGAAACACTCCATAGCACACTATCACATATGCACTATATATTAGTATTCTCTAACCTCTAATTAAATTATAACGACGAAGAGAGAGTAATAAAAATTGTTGTAATCAATCAGATACAACAAGATAACAGAAAACTACCACTATCACAATACAATAGAGCAACCCACTTGGCTATATGACTCTCTCTCTCCACCTGCCTCCTAGTCCTATGTCATACATACTACGTGTATCTATCT
>PIJE02003554.1:7500-37830 GCA_002895965.2 Coryphaenoides rupestris | reverse complement strand
TGTGTGTGTGTGTGTGTGTGTGTGTGTGTGTGTGTCTGTGTGTGTGCGTGTGTGTGTGTGTCTCTGTGTGTGCGTGTGTGTTTATGCACACACACCTGCTTGTGTCAACAGTATACACATACAAAAATAAAATTAAAAAGTATGTGTAAGCATTTGTAGCCTTGGTGTTGAAGATAAGCAAACGGATTATGATTTTTATTTTATTTTTTTTACTTCGTGTGGAAGTGATGAAGATGATGATGAGGATGAAGGCTGTGCTTCCGGTCCGGAGGTCAGTCTGTCCGCTCTGACCTGCTCACAATTAAAAGCGTTTTAATTTAAATGGCACCAATTACATATTCACATTGAGAAGGTCTTTTATTGCAATTTAAGCGTCTCTGGAGACAATCAGAACCAATGGCAGCATCATACTTAATTAGTATTTATAATATGTATTTATAATATGTATTTATAATATGTATTTATAATATGTATTTATAATATGTATTTATAATATGTATTTACAGTAAATACAGCTGTGGTATATATAGTAGTAGTATCATTGGGAGCAAAAATAAAGAATTTAGGCCTTTTTTATGAACATGTTATAAAAAGGAAACAAACAACAACAACAACAACACGTAAACTATAATGAGAACGATCTTAAAATATGTGCAGTCGACTCCATCTCATCGATTAGTTAAATATTTTAATGTAATGTAATCTAACAGCGTGGATGAAACATGCATTGTGTAAATATTGCAGATAAATATTTGGTTCGATTAAAAAAAAACGACATAATTTTGCTCCGGGGTTCATGGAGACACGGTTCCGTTTCACGCAACATTTCCGGTCGACAATAAAATGATCCATCATACAGGATGATGTGCAATCTTCACAGATGAACGTACGTATCGCCGATTTATTTCTCAATTTATTCTGAATAAATTGTCCTGTTTAACCTCAAATGAAGCCCAACGTCAGTTGTTTACATGAAACATTTATCCTTATTTATTGCCCACTGAAATGTAGACTATTAAAAAAAATTCAAACGTGTCCATTTATGGGGACGGTCATCGTAAACCTTTGTGTTTGTCCGAAGGCCGATTTATATTTGTTTGTGTGTTGACGCACGAGGCCGAGGTAAACAACCATGAGAATAAGACTCAGAAGAGTCAAATTGCAATATTTTCCATTTGCACAATTCTTGAAAATGTACGCAGACTGTGAGGAAAAATAATTAGCGTCCAGTGATTGATTATATTAAATTATTTTACGTATTATTGCTCCACAAACAAAGACACGCTCGTCATTATTTGTGCCGATCGCGTGAACATATATTATATTACAACGGCATTTAAAAAAAGAACATTCCTTTGGGTTAAATGCTTCCACCGAGTCTCCACATGGTTCACGTCCAAAAAATAATAATTGCATTTTAAACAACGCTGCACCGTCGCTGAAAGCACGTCAAGCGTTTTTTCGATGCGCGCCTCGCAAATCCTCGGCCGATATATTTAATATTTTATATATTTTCAAACGCAACGATGGATTAACGATTTTTCCCGCCTGTTGCGTTTCGAACATTGTTTTGTGAGTGTAAATATATGAAAAAGAAAATGTTCTATAGATGAAAATTACACATAAAGATATTTAAAGATGAATTGTGGTGTTTTGCTGCCACCTACTGGCCGTACACACAACACGTAAACTATAATGTGAACGATCTTAAAATATGTGCAGTCGACTGTATCTCATCGATTAGTTAAATATTTTAATGTAATGTAATCTAACAGCGTGGATGAAACATGCGTCGTGTAAATATTGCAGATAAATATTTGGTTCGATTTAAAAAAAAACGACATAATTTTGCTCCGGGGTTCATGGAGACACGGTTCCGTTTCACGCAACATTTCAGGTCGACAATATAATGTTCCATCATACAGTACGATGTGCAATCTTCACAGATGAACGTACGTATCGCCGATTTGTTTCTCAATTTATTCTGAATAAATTGTCCTATTTAACCTCAAATGAAGCCCAACGTCAGTTGTTTACATGAAACATTTATCCTTATTTATTGCCCACTGAAATGTAGACTATTAAAAAAAATTCAAACGTGTTCATTTATGGGGACGGTCATCGTAATCCTTTGTGTTTGTCCGAAGGCCGATTTATATTTGTTTGTGTGTTGACACACGAGGCCGAGGTAAACAACCACGAAAATAAGACTCAGAAGAGTCAAATTGCAATATTTTCCATTTGCACAATTCCTGAAAATGTACGCAGACTGCGAGGAAAAATAATTTGCGTCCGGTGATTGATTATATTAAATTATTTTACGCATTATTGCTCCACAAACAAAGACATGCTCGTCATTATTTGTGCCGATCGCGTGAACATATATTAGATCACAACGGCGTTTAAAAAAAGGAACATTCCTTTGGGTTAAACGCTTCCACCGAGTCTCCACATGGTTCACGTCCAAAAAATAATAATTGCATTTTAAACAACGCTGCACCGTCGCAAAAAAAAAAAAAACATTATAAAAAAAAGAAAAAAAGAAACTTGTTAGAAAAAAAACGGAAAAGATACAACAACAAAAAACGGAAAACAAAAACTTTTTTTTATTTTAAACAACGCTGCACCGTCGCTGAAAGCACGTCAAGCGTTTTTTCGATGCGCGCCTCGCAAATCCTCGGCCGATATATTTAATATTTTATATATTTTCAAACGCAACGATGGATTAACGATTTTTCCCGCCTGTTGCGTTTCGAACATTGTTTTGTGAGTGTAAATATATGAAAAAGAAAATGTTCTATAGATGAAAATTACACATAAAGATATTTAAAGATGAATTGTGGTGTTTTGCTGCCACCTACTGGCCGTTGCCGTCACTGCTGCCGCCTCCACTTCTCTACAGCGCGGCCCTGAAAGCAGGCCTGCAAGTGTATCGGGACTCCCGGGGTCCATTAAACCGAAATCATCAAGCTCTTTACTGTTGCATGAGGTGTTAATGTGTGGTGTGCTGGTGTTTTGTGTGTGTTGTGTCGTGTGTGTGTTTGTGTGTTGTGGCCGTGCACGGACCCCCCCCCCCCCCCCTCACCTCTCTCAATGACACCGAACCCCCACACACACACACACACACCACACACCACCACACACGGCCTCAATCATCCGATCACAATAGGCACCACCTACTGGCCGCCGAGAGCGATTGTTGGTTGCCGGATTTCCCAAATGGTTTCCTGTGTTGCCATTTTGCGCTGACCCGGATGCACCTCACCTTGGGGCGAGAAGCCGAACCCCCCACGCCCCCCCCCCCCCCGCCTACCTGCACATGAATGGCATACCGACGGTAAAAGTTCATTAAGCCACCGTTCTCTCTCTCTTCCGTGATTGACACTTTGAATAGAATAGAATAGAATAGAATGGATGATGATGTCGGCGATGCATACCTACACGTCGAGGTGTAATCCGCGCGGAACAGGTTCAGGCCGGGTCACCGATTGGATTGTGGAGCAGCCGTTTGGTCAGACGTTTCAAATGTTCAACGTGCCGGCTGATGATTCACCGCATGAAGAGGCTCGACATTGTGCTCCGCGGAATTGAATGGAGAAAAACAACAACCAGCAAACAACAACGAAGGCCTTCCATGTACAAGGCGTCCATCACGTAGATACGAGTACATTTCCCCGTCACAGACCCATTTACGTTTTACATTACTTGCACATTTAGGGCATTTGGCACTTGACGCTTTTATCCAAAGAGTACATTTGGTTGAAGGAGAGACAGCAATATATCCACTGTGGCTACCTGAGATGAGAATAGATCTAGAGTTTTCATCATGCATTACTGTATGTGCAGGTTAACGAATGGCAACGTCTCCCATGTTTACATGTGGTAAGTGCAGTCAAGTTTATACCAAAAAATGCAAAATTCAAATTCCCAGGAGTTCAGAAGCCATGGCCGCCGCGCGCCGTCCGCACGACGACCGCTTCCTGGGTTTCGCTCGTAACACTTGTGTTGTGTTCTCTTGTTGTGGCGTTCATTCACGTGTGGATTAGTTTGCAGCCATTTGGCGCAGTATTTGTCTCCGGTATCCAGTAATCTCCACATACCTGAAACAAAACCAGTCGCGCGACAAAACGCCGACACACGGCGCCTCGGCTCGATGTGTTGCCACTTGAATGTTGACACACACACACAACGCTGCAGACTTTTTCATAACCTCGATCCGTTCTCCTCGAGAGGCACTTCAAGGCATCGCTCGTGCATCCACTTATTATTATTATTATTATTATTATTCTAATTAATTTCATGGATGACCGAATTAATATCTTTCCTGAGGAGATCCGGCAGGTTTTCTCTCCTGTGTTTTGGTATTTTTTTGGGTACTTTTGGAGACGCTTGTCTTGACTTTTTCTTGGCATGTGTGTGTGCCGAACGCGACCGGGGGTGTGATGAGTAGGACTTGACGGTGCATCAGTAAGGCAAGGTAAGCCCTTTGCAAGTTCATTGAATTGTGTATTGGTTGTTGTTTGCACCAACTTGCTCGACTCCGTTCCTCCTTCATATTGACCACCGAGCGAATGGGTTTTTGGAGTGATTTTGTTGTCAGCCCTATGACGGCATGTCTCCACAATGGCAAGTATGATTAGGATTACAGTGTATTTACACACACACCACACACACACACACACACACACACACACACACACAGATAAACACAAGATAAGTACAAGATGCGAGAAAGTACATCAAGTTCCAACACCGGGACACTCGTGGTTCGTGGCGGTTCACTCCGTTCGTGCCGCGAATACCGACGCTAATTGGACGCGTGTTATATTCACCGACAATGATATCCCGCGACGTTATCAGGAAGTGATAAAAGGCGGGCAAAGTGCTATAAATAGATCCACAGACAGTAGTGTTTACTGTGGTTATGTCCGGATACATAGAGTACATCCACCACCTAACCCACGGCCTCTCCCCCGACCCCACCCCCCCCGTCTTCACACATGCACCTATTTATAGAGCCGTCCTCAGGAGACACAATGCTGCGCTGTAACGGGAGTCCGTGTGTCAAGTCACGTCCAACTCGCGCTCCCTCTCACCCTCTCTCTCCCCCCCTCTCTCTCCCCCTCTCTCTCTCTCTCTCTCCCTCTCTCTCTCTCTCTCTCTCTCTCTCTCTCTCTCTCTGTTCCATGGGAACCGCCAGGAGAGAGAGGGGGACACTCTGTTCCTTGCGCCCGACTGAGGCAGACCGGACGGCAGGATCGGCGGCCCCCGACCCGGCCGACCCCTATCAGCTGCTTCCCGCAATGGCGTCCCTGGGCTTGGAGATGGAGCGAGGGATGTTGGCGAAGGAGGAGAAGAAGGAGGAGGATGAGGAGGAGGAGGAGGGCGGGGAGGCCTCCGTGACCGACGAGGAGGAGGAGGAGGAGTCGGACACGGAACCGGAGAGGCCGCCGGATGCCCCGAGGAAGGTGTCCTTCGCGGACGCCTTCGGCCTGGACCTGGTGTCCGTCAAGGAGTTTGACGATTTCGTCGTCGATCCGTCCGGGCCGGGGGTCAACGGCCGGGCGGAGGCGGCCGCGGAGGTCACCGCTCCGCACGCGCGTCCCCGGGGCCAGGCGGCGGTCGAGAACCACCTGTCCTGCCTGTTCTCGGTGCCCGCCGAGCCGGACGAGCTCCGTCGGCGACTGCGGCGGCAGAAGGTGGAGCTGGAGAGCGTGGAGCTGCTGCCCGGCACGGCCACGCTGCGCGGCGTGGTGCGCGTGGCCAACCTCTGCTACCGCAAGGCCGTGTACGTGCGCGTCTCGCCCGACGCCTGGCGGAGCCACTTCGAGCTGCCGGCGGTGTACGTGCCGGGCTCCAGCGACCGCGAGACCGACCGCTTCGCCTTCCTCTACGTCCTGGAGCCGCCGGCGCCGCCGCCGGCCGGCGCCGCGGGGAAGACGTGCACGCGGCTGGAGTTCTGCCTGCGCTACGAGACGGAGGTGGGCACCTTCTGGGCCAACAACGGCGGGCTGAACTTCGTCCTGTTCTGCCACCGGAAGGGCCGCGGAGAGGAGGCGACTCGCGACGCCGATCCGAAAGAGTCGGAGGAGGAGGAGGAGGAGGAGGAGGACCACCTTCACCGCCGCCGCCTTCGCCGCAGCAGCAAGCAGCAGAAAGGCGACAAGAGGAGCTGTCTCAAAGCTAACAGGTTAGCGTAGCATCATCATCATCATGTGCAAAGACTTGCTCAGATTGTCGGCGTGCACGAGTGTGAATTCAAAACTATGAGAGATGACTCACTATGTCCCAATAATGATATCAATCTAACTGTACTTGTCTCTGCGTGAACACAAATCACCACGGCGACGGAGAATAACAATAAGAACGAACGTCAGGTCTCAACAAATATCGACAAGAACTCGTCTATGTTGTTTTGTATCCTCAAACCTCGAATATATTTCTTTACTCTGAAGGCATTGATTCCCGGTTCCGCCCCCCCCGTGGCGCCGGGGCACAGTTCTCAGTTCCCATGTTAAATACATTCAACGTTTGATTGATTGATTGTTTGTTTGCTTGTGGCGGACCTCCCCTTTAACTGTAGGAGGGACGACGCAGAGGACGGAACTTGTGTGGCCACCGACAAAGCCACGGCGGATGGTATGTCCGTGCTTTTGTGTGTGTGTGTGTGTGTGTTTGTGTCAAGGAAACGAAGTGACAATGAGATGGGAGGAAGGGTGTGTGTGTGGGTGTGTGTGTGTGTGTGTGTGTTTTGCACACCTGCGGTCATATTGTATTAAATTCCATGCGTGTGTTCAACGTTCAAAGTCGTGTGTAAAATCCACACGCTCGCGTACTTTCAGAAGACGCGGTCCCGCGGAAAGCGGAGACGGCGAGCGGAGAGGCAGCGGACACCGCGGAGACACAACGCCAAGACGGCGACCTTCTGGTGAGGTTACTCCCCCCCCCCCCCCCCTTCAAAATGAACCTCCAAACGCGATTCTGACCTCTGACCTCTTACCTACCGACACCTTATAGTATGTTAACGTGGGAACGACATGCAAATGCAGCACCAGTGGCAGTGTAGTTCTCACGGTGCTGCTCGCGCACGTCGGCCTGGGGAGGCAACATTTTTGTGTTTATGACGCCTCTCTCTCCTCTCTCTCCTCGCTCTCCTCTTCACGGGGGGTTAAGTGAAGATAACCCCGGAAGGCGCGAACCAAAATATGTAAAACACAGTTCCGGAAGACCCTAATAAACCCCTTCACCGTGCAAAGGGGCGGCTGTGGGGGGCCTTGCAACTCCGCTCAACTGAAACTCGAGAGCCCATACCGGGCATTCTCTCTGACAGGGGAGGTGGGGGCGGGTGGGCGGGGCGGCGGGGGGGCGGCGGCGGCGTCGGCGTCATTGTGCTTCCCTATTAATACTTCCCTTATTAAACCTGTGACTTGCACGCCGCTGTCGCCGCGGTGATGTGATGCAAAGCAAAACGACGGGGGCCAAGCGATGGTTGTTGGCAAGGCGGTTGCGCCAGAAACTCGCCTCGCCTCGCCTCGCCTCGCCTCGCCGCGTCTCTCTCTCTCTTCTCTCTCTCTCCTCTCTCTCTCTCTCTTCTCTCTCTCTCTCTCTTCTCTCTCTCTCTCGCTTGCGTCATCGCACTTCATGTCGGAGGCAGGCGGGCTTCTTTCCGTAACGCCGCTGTGGACTCTTCACAGAGATTCGGTAATTGCCGCTGTGGTAGCGCATTACTTAATCCGCTGAGGTAACGTGTTTTTTTCCACCGCCGCTCGGGGAGGGAGAGCGGGGTGTGAGGGTGGTGGTGGTGGTGGTGGTGGTGGTGGTGTGGTGGTGGTGGTGGACTTTAAGGGAAAGGTGGAATCCTTACGCGGAGGCGGGCGAGGCAACGTTTCTTGAACACAAAGTGGCTGAACTTTGTTTTGACCTTTGACCTTCCCCCCAGCCCCCCACACCACACACAACACACGGACACACACACACACACTCTCCTCTATTGTCAACAGGTGGACGGTGTGAGAAGTGGACGCAAGACCGTGTGGCAGTCCGGCGGGAAAGACTTCCTCGGCGGCGAGCGCGATCAACAACCGCAACCCCAACCGCAACCGCAAGCCCCCCCGGTGGTGATCATCATCATCATCATGAATCATCATCAACGACCGTCGTCTTCATCCACCTGCACCAAACCCGTGCAGGTTCCTGCGGGGTCATCTCCGACGCCAATCCACAGACCCCGCCCCACCTACCACCAGATACCCCTGTCGACCCTCGACTGGAGGAGCGAGGAGCGGAGGCGGAGGACCTGTGTGTGAACGATAACCGTCGAAGCGATCAGCGAAGGCGAAGTCCGCGGTCCGGGTCCACGGACGATCGAAGCGGAGGCCTTCGTCGTCAACGAGGAGACGAGCGTTGTGCGGCGGCGGCGGCGGCGGCGACGACGGCTCGCTGTCGGTGTGCCGATGTTTGGCAGAACTTCATCGACGGAGGCGAACCCACTCCAACAACGTTCCCAGAAATCCCTGTGGCTTCAGAGAGCCACGTCGATATCCCCCCCGGAACAGCCGGCGGGGGACCACCACCACCACCAACCACCACCACGAAGGAGACAAACCGTCGTTGCGCGAAAACGAACCGCGCCTGCCCCAGCGGCCAACCCCGGAAACCCGCGACACGTCAGGCCGCAACGGCAACTCCGGCGGCGGCTGTTGCCAGAGGGCCTGCCGCCGGTGTCCATTTCAGACGAGGCCCAGCTTGCAAATTCCCAGGCGGAATCTCGTGACAACGTTCCGCTCGCGCCAGAGGGGAGCTCTGTGACGGAACTGGCGACGACGACAACAACTGCCGTGGACAACAATGGCAACGCCGATGACAGCAGCAGGACTCAGCGGCCCAAGTGTGTCCCGTCAGAGACAAGACGAGAGACAAGAGACACTGAAGGCATGAGAGGAGAAAAGGGGGGAGGAGAAGGGGGAGATAGAGGAGGAGCGGGAGGAGAGCCGCTCAGTGGCCCTGCAGCAGGTGCCTCGATAACAAGCTCTGGGGAGACGCCGGGGACGACAGAGATGACAGCGGCGGCGGCAGGCTCTCAGAATGCCAGCAACGTTGATAAGATCTCGCAAGGAGCGCCGGGGCCCGGCGAGCGCCTCCGTCAAAGCAGAGGCGACGACGAAGACAAAGACGAAGCCGGAGACGAAGAGGTGAGGGGCGCCGCACGCGTCGACGCACGTGAATGCGACGCCGCGCTGGCATTTAGCGAGGCATTCAAAGGACAGGGGACAAAGGAGAACGCCACGGGTTTGGTGTCATTCCCGCTCGGAAAAGGAGAAGGGGGAGAAGGAGGAGGAAGAGGTGGTGGTGGTGGTGGACATGGAGGAGGAGGAGGAGGAGGAGGAGCAGGGGAAGGCCGGCTCACAATGCACGACACAGAAGCAGGGGACGGATATGCAGGAGAGGAGATATCGAGGCCACGGGACGCGGTGACGGACACCGAGCGCTCCCTGAGGGAAGCACGTGATGACGGCGGTGAGGGAGTCGGGGCAAATACTGAGAGCGATGCAGGGCCACACACAGACACAAGTAGAAGCGTGGAAGACGACGCAGAGTCCACACGAAGCCAAATGAACGCAATGACTCGTGACGTGTCCGCGACGCTCGGCAGCACCACGGCCACGGACACGTTCCGAGGAAACGAGAGAGAGGTGGAAGGTGTACAACAACACGGAACAAGCAGCAATGTCGGTGTGAAGGGGACGGGTACGGAGGTGGAACTCAAACAAGAGATTCAAGGAGACGATGAGGAGGAGGAGGAGAAGGAAGGAGAATCAAAGTCAAACGATGAAAACTCATTTGAAACTGATTTTGAGGAGGAAGGCGAGGGCCTCATGTTGACGTATTCAGAACCACCCGAGAAGCACCGGTTAGACCCGGTGGCGCTGGACGATGAAGAGCCACAGAGCAGAGACATTCAGAGGGAGACAGAGGAGCCCAGCCTCAAGGTCCTGAGGCTCCAGACCATACATCCACAGCACCGGGGTCATTAAGGTCAAAGCCAAGTCGACTAGTAGAGGAAGGAGCTAGCGAGAACATCGCTAGCGTGAAACTATCGACCCTTAAACAGGAGTTGGAGTCTGGAGAAATGAACACCGATGACGCCACCCAGATAAAGTGCATGTCCACGCAAATGCCAGGAAACTCAGACATCGAGGATCCAGGGATAGAAAAGGGACAAACGATGGAGGCCGGCATGGAGGAGGGGCAGCGGACAGAGAAGGAGAAGGAGGAGGAAACACCTGGAGATGCAGGGCCGCTCACAGACACGTTTAACGTGGATGAGGGTAGAAGTGTAGAAGACAACACAAAGTCCACACAAAGACAAATGAATCCAATGAATCGTTTCGGACGTGACGTGTCCGAAACGCTCAGTGGCACCACGGCCACGGACACGTTCCGAGGAAACGAGAGAGAGGTGGAAGGTGTACAACAACATGGAACAAGCAGCAATGTCGATGTGAGGGAGACGGGAACGGAGGTGGAACTCAAACTCAAAGAGATTCAAGGAGAAGAGGAGGTAGAGGACGAGGAGGAAGAAGGAGAATCAAAGCCAAACGATGAAAACTCCTTTGAAACTGATTTTGAGGAGGAAGGCGAGGGCCTCATGTTGACGTATTCAGAACCACCCGAGAAGCACCGGTTAGACCCGGTGGCGCTGGATGATGAAGAGCCACAGAGCAGAGACATTCAGAAGGAGACAGAGGAGCCCAGCCTCGAGGTCCTGGAGGCCCCGGACCAGACATCCACAGCACCGGGGTCATTAAGGTCAAAGCCAAGTCGACTAGTAGAGGAAGGAGCTAGCGAGAACATCGCTAGCGTGAAACTATCGGCCCTTAAACAGGAGTTGGAGTCTGGAGAAATGAACGGCTGATAAACACCACGCAGATAAAGTGCCACGTCCCGTACAAAACGGCAAGGAGAGCGCTTTGATGTGACAGGCCCCTCGTTAAAAAGTCTTGAGGCCGATAACTAGGCGTGAAAAGAGACAAAGGGAACGCGTAAGGAAATCAAAACCATTTGCCGACGGACAGTCGGCACATCTGGCCCCTCGGACAACAACGGACCTGAAGTGTAAAAAGAAACGCGCGAAATATCTCGACGGACCAACGGATGATGACAAAACAATGATGTGCGGGGCAGGTGGATGGGATCACGGGCGCCCCGATGATGGACATATCCCGTGGAGGTGATCGTGGTGGCGCACCGCCCACCCCGTGTGGCGCTTCCAGGGACCTCGCGACACCCACCCAAGAAATCGGACGTTGAGGAGAAGGAGGAGGCAGGTGAGAGGGAACGCAGATGAGGGAGTCAGGGGTTGAAAAGGGCAAATAGGAGGCTAGGAGGGGAGGAGGAAGGAGAAGGAGAAGGAGGAAACACCTGGAGATGCAGGGCCACACTCAGACGTGTTTAAGATGGATGAGTGTAGAAGAACAGAAGACAACACAAAGTCCACCCAAAGCCAAATGAATGCAATGAATCACGTTCACGAGTGGCACCACGGCCACGGACACGTTCCGAGGAAACGAGAGAGAGGTGGAAGGTGTCCAACCACACGGAACAAGCAGCAATGTCGATGTGAGGGAGACGGGAACGGAGGTGGAACTCAAACTCACAGAGATTCCAGGAGAAGATGAGGAAGAGGACAAGGAGGAAGTAGGAGAATCAATGCCAAACGATGAAAACTCCTTTGAAACTGATTTTGAGGAGGAAGGCGAGGGCCTCATGTTGACGTATTCAGAACCACCCGAGAAGCACCGGTTAGACCCGGTGCCGCTGGATGATGAAGAGCCACAGAGCAGAGACATTCAGAAGGAGACAGAGGAGCCCACCCTCAAGGTCCTGGAGGCTCCAGACCATACATCCACAGCACCGGGGTCATTAAGGTCAAAGCCAAGTCGACTAGTAGAGGAAGGAGCTAGCGACAACATCACGGAAGCGCCACTCTGCGGTGGCGGTGGCACCACAATCGCCTCCCAGGATATGTCATCATCTGGCGCCGTGATCCCACCACCTGCCCGCACATCATTGTTTTTGTCATCATCGTTCTTCATCGCTTCTTTTTTACACTTCAGGTCCGTTGCGTCCGAGGGGCTGGAAATGTTGCCGTCCGTCGGAAACTGTTTGATTTCTTCACCGTTCCCTTCGTCTCTTTTCACGGCTGTTTTGCTTTCGAGACTTTTTAACATGGGGCTGTCACTTGAAGCGTCTCCTTGTGTTTGCGCGGACGTGCACTTTGCCTGCGTGGCGTACTGGGCGTTCATTTCTCCAGACTCCGACTCCTGTTTAAGGGCCGATAGTTTCACGCTAGCGATATTCTCGCTAGCTCCTTCCTCTACTAGTCGACTTGGCTTTGACCTTAATGACCCCGGTGCTGTGGTTGTCTGGTCCGGGGCCTCCAGGATCTGATTCATTGCATTAATTTGTCTTTGTGTGGACTTTGTGTTGTCTTCTACACCTCTACCCTCATCCAGGTTAAACGTGTCTGTGAGCGGCCCTTCATCTCCAGGTGTTTCCTCCTCCTCCTCCTTCTCTGTCTGCTGACCCTCCTCCATGCCGGCCTCCATCGTTTGTCCCTTTTCTATCCCTGGATCCTCGATGTCTGAGTTTCCTGGCATTTGCGTGGACATGCACTTTATCTGGGTGGCGTCATCGGTGTTCATTTCTCCAGACTCCAACTCCTGTTTAAGGGCCGATAGTTTCGCGCTAGCGATGTTCTCGCTAGCTCCTTCCTCTACGAGTCGACTTGGCTTTGACCTTAATGACCCCGGTGCTGTGGATGTCTGGTCCGGGGCCTCCAGGACCTCGAGGCTGGGCTCCTCTGTCTCCTTCTGAATGTCTCTGCTCTGTGGCTCTTCATCATCCAGCGCCACCGGGTCTAACCGGTGCTTCTCGGGTGGTTTTGAATACGTCAACATGAGGCCCTCGCCTTCCTCCTCAAAATCAGTTTCAAAGGAGTTTTCATCGTTTGGCTTTGATTCTCCTTCTTCCTCCTCGTCCTCTACCTCCTCTTCTCCTTGAATCTCTTTGAGTTTGAGTTCCACCTTCGCACCCGTCTCCCTCACATCGACATTGCTGCTTGTTCCATGTTGTTGTACACCTTCCACCGCTCTCTCGTTTCCTCGGAACGTGTCCGTGGCCGTGGTGCTGGCCGAGTGTTCAGACACGTACGTCCGAAACACTTCATTGGATTTCATTTGTCTTTGTGTGGACTTTGTGTTGTCTTCTACACTTCTACCCTCATCCAGGTTAAACGTGTCTGTGAGTGGCCCTGCATCTCCAGGTGTTTCCTCCTCCTTCTCCTTCTCTGTCCGCTGCCCCTCCTCCATGCCGGCCTCCATCGTTTGTCCCTTTTCTATCCCTGATCCTCGACGTCCGAGTTTTCGGGTGGGTGTCCGAGATCCCTCGAAGCGCCACTAAGCGACTGCGCCACAATCGCCTCGCGGGATATGTCATCATCGGGCGCCGTGATCCCACCACCTGCCCGCACATCATTGTCTTTGTCATCATCGTTGTCGTCGAGATATTTCCGCGTTTCTTTTTTACACTTCAGGTCCGTTGTGTCCGAGGGCCAGGTGTGCCACTGTCCGTCGCAAATGGTTTGATTTCTTCGCCGTTCCCTTCGTCTCTTTTCCCGCCTGTTTCGGCCTCAAGACTTTTTAACGAGGGGCTGTCGCTCAAAGCGTCTCCTTGCGTATTGCGTGGACGTGCACTTTATCTGGGTGGCGTTTATCGCCGTTCATTTCTCCACAGTCCAACTCCTGTTTTAGGGTTGATAGTTTCGCGGGTAGTGATGTTGTCGCTAGCTCCTTCCTCTACTAGTCGACTTGGCTTTGACCTTAATGACCCCGGTGCTGTGGATGTCTGGTTCGGGGCCTCCAGGACCTCGAGGCTGGGCTCCTCTGTCTCCTTCTGAATGTCTCTGCTCTGTGGCTCTCATCATCCAGCGCCACCGGGGTCTAACCGGTGCTTCTCGGTGGTTCTGAATACGTCAACGTGAGGCCCTCGCCTTCCTCCCCCAAATCTGCTTCAAATGAGTTTTCATCGTTTGACTTTGATTCCCCTTCCTCCTCGTCTTCTCCTTGAATCTCTTGTTTGAGGTCCACCTCCATAACCGTCTCCCTCACATCGATATCGCGACTTGTTCCGTGTGGTTGTACACCTTCCACCTCTCTCTCGTTTCCCCGGAATGTGTCCACGGGTGCCTTGCCGGCGAGCTTTTCAGACTCGTCACGTCCGAAACTGTTCATTGCATTCATTTGGCTTCGGGTGGACTTTGTGTGGTCTTCTGTTCTTCTACACTCATCCATCTTAAACACGTCTGAGTGTGGCCCTGCATCTCCAGGTGTTTCCTCCTTCTCCTTCTCCTCCTCTCCAGCCTCCATTTGCCCCTTTTCAACCCCTGACTCCTCATCTGCGTCCCTCTCCGCCTCCTCCTCCTTCTCCTCAACGTCCGATTTCTTGGGTGGGTGTCCGAGATCCCTGGAAGCGCCACTCGGCGGTGGCGGTGGCACCACGATCGCCTCCCGGGATATGTTATCATCGGGCGCCGTGATCCCACCACCTGCCCGCACATCATTGTTTTTGTCATCATCGTTCTTCATCGCTTCTTTTTTACACTTCAGGTCCGTTGCGTCCGAGGGGCTGGAAATTTTGCCGTCTGTCGGAAACTGTTTGATTTCTTCACCGTTCCCTTCGTCTCTTCTCACGGCTGTTTTGCTTTCGAGACTTTTTAATGAAGGGCTGTCACTTGAAGCGTCTCCTTGAGTTTGCACGGACGTGCACTTTGCCTGCGTTGCATAATGGGCGTTCATTTCTCCAGACTCCGACTCCTGTTTAAGGGCCGATAGTTTCACGCTAGCGATATTCTCGCTAGCTCCTTCCTCTACAAGTCGACTTGGCTTTGACCTTAATGACCCCGGTGCTGTGGA
Organism: Coryphaenoides rupestris; assembly: GCA_002895965.2. Classification (NCBI taxonomy): domain Eukaryota; kingdom Metazoa; phylum Chordata; class Actinopteri; order Gadiformes; family Macrouridae; genus Coryphaenoides; species Coryphaenoides rupestris. Next base: position 22,858 of record PIJE02003554.1, on the reverse strand, counting down.
TGTCTGGTCCGGGGCCTCCAGGACCTCGAGGCTGGGCTCCTCTGTCTCCTTCTGAATGTCTCTGCTCTGTGGCTCTTCATCATCCAGCGGCACCGGGTCTAACCGGTGCTTCTCTGGTGGTTCTGAATACGTCAACATGAGGCCCTCGCCTTCCTCCTCAAAATCAGTTTCAAAGGAGTTTTCATCGTTTGGCATTGATTCTCCTACTTCCTCCTTGTCCTCTACCTCCTCTTCTCCTTGAATCTCTTTGAGATTGAGTTCCACCTCCGTTCCCGTCTCCCTCACATCGACATTGCTGCTTGTTCCGTGTGGTTGGACACCTTCCACCTCTCTCTCGTTTCCCCGGAATGTGTCCACGGGTGCCTTGCCGGCGAGCTTTTCAGACACGTCACGTCCGGAACTGTTCATTGCATTCATTTGGCTTTGGGTGGACTTTGTGTTGTCTTCTACACTTCTACCCTCATCCAGGTTAAACGTGTCTGTGAGCGGCCCTGCATCTCCAGGTGTTTCCTCCTCCTTCTCCTTCTCTGTCCGCTGCCCCTCCTCCATGCCGGCCTCCATCGTTTGTCCCTTTTCTATCCCTGGATCCTCGATGTCTGAGTTTCCTGGCATTTGCGTGGACATGCACTTTATCTGGGTGGCGTCATCGGTGTTCATTTCTCCAGACTCCAACTCCTGTTTAAGGGCCGATAGTTTCGCGCTAGCGATGTTCTCGCTAGCTCCTTCCTCTACGAGTCGACTTGGCTTTGACCTTAATGACCCCGGTGCTGTGGATGTCTGGTCCGGGGCCTCCAGGACCTCGAGGCTGGGCTCCTCTGTCTCCTTCTGAATGTCTCTGCTCTGTGGCTCTTCATCATCCAGCGCCACCGGGTCTAACCGGTGCTTCTCGGGTGGTTCTGAATACGTCAACATGAGGCCCTCGCCTTCATCCACAAAATCAGTTTCAAATGAGTTTTCATCGTTTGACTTTGACTCTCCTTCCTCCTCCTCCTTCTCCTCCTCCTCCTCATCGTCTCCTTGAATCTCTTGTTTGAGTTCCACCTCCGTACCCGTCCCCTTCACACCGACATTGCTGCTTGTTCCGTGTTGTTGTACACCTTCCACCTCTCTCTCGTTTCCTCGGAACGTGTCCGTGGCCGTGGTGCTGCCGAGCGTCGCGGACACGTCACGAGTCATTGCGTTCATTTGGCTTCGTGTGGACTCTGCGTCGTCTTCCACGCTTCTACTTGTGTCTGTGTGTGGCCCTGCATCGCTCTCAGTATTTGCCCCGACTCCCTCACCGCCGTCATCACGTGCTTCCCTCAGGGAGCGCTCGGTGTCCGTCACCGCGTCCCGTGGCCTCGATATCTCCTCTCCTGCATATCCGTCCCCTGCTTCTGTGTCGTGCATTGTGAGCCGGCCTTCCCATGCTCCTCGTCCTCCTCCACCTCCTCCACATCCACCACCACCACCACCACCTCTTCCTCCTCCTTCTCCCCCTTCTCCTTTTCCGAGCGGGAATGACACCAAACCCGTGGCGTTCTCCTTTGTCCCCTGTCCTTTGAATGCCTCGCTAAATGCCAGCGCGGCGTCGCATTCACGTGCGTCGACGCGTGCGGCGCCCCTCACCTCTTCGTCTCCGGCTTCGTCTTTGTCTTCGTCGTCGCCTCTGCTTTGACGGAGGCGCTCGCCGGGCCCCGGCGCTCCTTGCGAGATCTTATCAACGTTGCTGGCATTCTGAGAGCCTGCCGCCGCCGCTGTCATCTCTGTCGTCCCCGGCGTCTCCCCAGAGCTTGTTATCGAGGCACCTGCTGCAGGGCCACTGAGCGGCTCTCCTCCCGCTCCTCCTCCTCTATCTCCTCCTCTTCCTCCCCCCTTTTCTCCTCTCATGCCTTCAGTGTCTCTTGTCTCGACACACTTGGGCCTGCTGCCGTCATCAGCGTTGCCATTGTTGTCCACAGCAGTTGTTGTCGTCGTCGCCAGTTCCGTCACAGAGCTCCCCTCTGGCGCGAGCGGAACGTTGTCACGAGATTCCGCCTGGGAATTTGCAAGCTGGGCCTCGTCTGAAATGGACACCGGCGGCAGGCCCTCTGGCACAGCCGCCGCGGAGTCGCCGTGCGCCTGCGTGTCGCGGTTCGCTCGCGGTGCCCGGGGTTGGCGCTGGGGCGGCACGGTCGTTTCGCGCGATGGTTTTGTCTCGTCGTGGTGGTGGTGGTGGTGGTGGTGGTGGTCCCCCGCCGGCTGTTCCGGGGGGGATATCGACGTGGCTCTCTGAAGCCACACGGATTCTGGAACGTTGTTGGAGTGGTCACTGCGGTCGCCGCTGCTGCCGCCGCCGCCGTCGATGAAGTTCTGCCAAACATCGCACACCGACAGCGAGCCGTCGTCGCCGTCGTCGCCACCGCCGCCACCGCCGCCACCGCCGCCACCGCCGCCGCCGCAACGCTCGTCTCCACCGTTGACGACGAAGGCCTCCGGCTTCGGATCGTCCGTGGACCCGGACCGCGACTCGCCCTTCGCTGATCGCTTCGACGGTTTATCGTTCACACACTCTGCCTCCTCGCTCCTCCAGTCGAGGGTCGACAGGGGTATCTGGTGGTAGGTGGGCGGGGTCTGTGGAATGGCGTCGGAGATGACCCCCGCAGGAACCGGCACGGGTTGGTGACGGTGTGGATGATGATCATGATGATGATGATGATCACCACCGGGGGGGGCTTGCGGTTGCGGTTGCGGTTGCGGTTGTTGATCGCGCTCGCCGCCGAGGAGGTCTTTCCCGCCGGACTGCCACACGGTCTTGCGTCCACTTCTCACGCCGTCCACCTGTTGACAATAGAGGAGAGAGTGTGTGTGTGTGTGTGTGTGTGTGTGTGTGTGTGTGTGGGAGTGTCAAAGGTCAAAACAAAGTTCAGCCACTTTGTGTTCAAGAAACGTTGCCTCGCCCGCCTCGCGTAAGGATTCCACCTTCCCTTTAAAGTCCACCACCACCACCACCCACCACCCTCACACCCCGCTCTCCCTCCCCGAGCGGCGGTGGGAAAAAAAACACGTTACCTCAGCGGATTAAGTAATGCGCTACCACAGCGGCAATTACCGAATCTCTGTGAAGAGTCCACAGCGGCGTTTACGGAAAGAAGCCCGCCTGCTCCGACATGAAGTGCGATGACGCAAGCGAGAGAGAGAGAGAGAGAGAGAGAGAGAGAGAGAGAGAGAGAGAGAGAGAGAGAGAGAGAGAGACGCGGCGAGGCGAGGCGAGGCGAGGCGAGGCGAGTTTCTGGCGCAACCGCCTGCCAACAACCATCGCTTGGCCCCCGTCGTTTGCTTTGCATCACGTCACCGCGGCGACAGCGGCGTGCAAGTCACAGGTTTAATAAGGGAAGTATTAATAGGGAAGCACATGACGCCAACGCCGCCCGTCCGCCGCCCGCACCACCCGCCCGCACCACCCGCCCGCCCCACCTCCCCTGTCAGAGAGAATGCCCGGTATGGGCTCTCGAGTTTCAGTTGAGCGGAGTTGCAAGGCCCCCCACAGCCGCCCCTTTGCACGGTGAAGGGGTTTATTAGGGTCTTCCGGAACTGTGTTTTACATATTTTGGTTCGCGCCTTCCGGGGTTATCTTCACTTAACCCCCCGTGAAGAGGAGAGCGAGGAGAGAGAGGAGAGAGAGGCGTCATAAACACAAAAATGTTGCCTCCCCAGGCCGACGTGCGCGAGCAGCACCGTGAGAACTACACTGCCACTGGTGCTGCATTTGCATGTCGTTCCCACGTTAACATACTATAAGGTGTCGGTAGGTAAGAGGTCAGAGGTCAGAATCGCGTTTGGAGGTTCATTTGAAGGAAGGCGAGCGAGAACATCGCTAGCGTGAAACTATCGGCCCTTAAACAGGAGTTGGAGTCTGGAGAAATGAACACCGATGACGCCACCCAGATAAAGTGCATGTCCACGCAAATGCCAGGAAACTCAGACATCGAGGATCCAGGGATAGAAAAGGGACAAACGATGGAGGCCGGCATGGAGGAGGGTCAGCAGACAGAGAAGGAGGAGGAGGAGGAAACACCTGGAGATGAAGGGCCGCTCACAGACACGTTTAACCTGGATGAGGGTAGAGGTGTAGAAGACAACACAAAGTCCACACAAAGACAAATTAATGCAATGAATCAGATCCTGGAGGCCCCGGACCAGACAACCACAGCACCGGGGTTGCTACAGTCAAAGTCAATTCGACCAGAAGAGGAAGGAGCTAGCGAGAATATCACTAGCGTGAAACTATCGGCCCTTAAACAGGAGTCGGAGTCTGGAGAAATGAACGCCCAGTACGCCACGCAGGCAAAGTGCACGTCCGCGCAAACACAAGGAGACGCTTCAAGTGACAGCCCCTCGTTAAAAAGTCTCGAAAGCAAAACAGCCGTGAAAAGAGACGAAGGGAACGGTGAAGAAATCAAACAGTTTCCGACGGACGGCAACATTTCCAGCCCCTCGGACGCAACGGACCTGAAGTGTAAAAAAGAAGCGATGAAGAACGATGATGACAAAAACAATGATGTGCAGGCAGGTGGTGGGATCACGGCGCCAGATGATGACATATCCCGGAGGTGATTGTGGTGCCACCGCCACCGCAGGTGCGCTTTCCAAGGATCTCAGACACCCACCCAAGAAATCGGACGTTTGAGGAGAAGGAGGAGGAGGTGGAGAGGGACGCAGATGAGGAGTCAGGGGTTGAAAAGGGGCAAATGGAGGCTGGAGGGGAGGAGAAGGAGAAGGAGAAGGAGGAAACACCTGGAGATGCAGGGCCACACTCAGACGTGTTTAAGATGGATGAGTGTAGAAGAACAGAAGACCACACAAAGTCCACCCAAAGCCAAATGAACGCAATGAACAGTTCCGGACGTGACGTGTCTGAAAAGCTCGTCGGCAAGGCACCCGTGGACACGTTCCAGGGAAACGAGAGAGAGGTGGAAGGTGTACAACAACATGGAACAAGTCGCAATATCGGTGTGAGGGGGACGGTTATGGAGGTGGACCTCAAACATTAGAGAATTTCAGGAGAAAGGACGAGGAGGAAAGGAGGAATCAAGTCCAAACAATGAAAACTCATTTGAAGCAGATTTGGGGGAGGAAGGCGAGGGCCTCACATTGACGTATTCAGAACCACCCGAGAAGCACCGATTAGACCCGGTGCCGCTGGACGATGAAGAGCCACAGAGCAGAGACATTGAGAGGGAGCCAGAGGAGTCAGGCCTAAAGGTCCTCGAGGCTCCAGACCATACATCCACAGCACCGGGGTCATTAAGGTCAAAGCCAAGTCGACTAGTAGAGGAAGGAGCTAGCGAGAACATCGCTAGCGCGAAAGTATCGGCCCTTAAACAGGAGTTGGAGTGCGGAGAAATGAACGCCGATGACGCCACCCAGATAAAGTGCACGTCCGCGCAAACGCAAGGAGGCTCTTTGAGTGACAGCCCCTCGTTAAAAAGTCTTGAGGGCGAAACAGCCGTGAAAAGAGACGAAGGGAACGGCGAGGAAATCAAACCGCCTCCCACCGATGTGTCCGGTGGCCAATCTGGCCCCTCGCACACAACGGACCTGAAGTGTAAAAAAGAAGCGCGGAACGACGACGCCGTTCTCCGGGAGGCGATTGCGGTGCCGCTGCCGCCGAGTGGCACTTCGAGGGACCTCGGACACCCACCCGAGAACTCCAATGTCGAGGAGGAGGAGGAGGCGGAGGCGGAGAGCGACGCAGATGAGGAGCCAGGGATTGAAAAGGGGAAAATGGAGGCTGGAGGGCCGGAGAAGGAGAAGGAGGAAACACCTGGAGAGCGGAAGGGACGAGAGGTGTCGCGACCGGCTGATGGCTCTCCGCGGGAGGAGCTCGAGGAGGGAACGGAAGAGGTTATCGACGCCGCCGCCGCCGCCGCCGGGGAAATGGTGTCATTCGAGTGCATAATACCGGCGCCAGGGGCGAAGGCGAGCGAGTTCGCCGCGGGTGAAATTGGTCGGGAATCGGCGCGGCCGGAGGAGGTGTTAAATTGGAAAGGTGACGTTTGTGGCTCGGAAGGGGATGTGAGGGGAGTAAGTGGATGCGATGGATCGCCGCGCGTTACGCAGGAGGAGGACCTCACCGCTGATGTGTTGCCTGCCACAGGAGATTCCCCGGGAGATCCAAAATGTCTCGCGACTGTCAATCGAGGCATCGGACATAATTTAGTCGCTAACGAGGACAATCGTACGGTCGAGCATCGTGACCCGACGGACGTTGTAGAAATAGCGGATTTCAATGACTCACAGAGAGACCTACATCTAAATGCGCCCGCCTGTTCCGAGCAACGCCTTCACGAAATCCCCTTCAAAGAAAATACCGAACCGGAAATGACTCGGTCTTTCGCCACACAGACCACACATACTCGGCAGACCCCCGCCGAGCCGCGTGTGTCGCCGCGCTTACGTCAGGCCCGGGAGAAAACGCCGGAAGCCCTCCACCAACCCAAGAACCCACGCGGCCAATCGGAGGACTCGACGGTCGGGCGAAAGGCGGAGCGACCGGACACCCCCACTCCGCTGCTTTGGGCCGTCGCGATCGTGCCGTTGTTCGTCGCCGTCCTCGCGTACGGCGGCCCAGAATGCATTGCTCTGTATATACTCGGCTTGTGCTTGTTTTACTTTCAGTGGAGGAGGAGGCGGCAGTCGACGACGAGGGAAGGGAGTGCGTGACGGCGTGTGGAGTGTGTGAGTCTGTTTCTGTGTGCGGGGAAGTTGGGTTCACTGTACAATTTTTCTTTTGTGAGACGTGAGCAATCCAATTTTTGTGTGGAATTCATCGCCACAGATCTTTGTGTATCAAAAGTCACAAAAATTGCTCTAAAAAGTTTTAAAAATGTATGCAATCCGCTTAGGCTTAAATGCTTTTAAATCCATTCACGAATCCAAACGATGTGTGCGAGTTATCTTCCTGTAAGTGAAGATGTGTGCGATGAGTCAATGCCTTCATGTATGTATTCTGTATTCTGGGTTCTGGGGTCCAACATATAGCGTTTGGTGCACATAATGTACCCAATGTGGTCGTGTAGACATGTGACCATTGATCCATTGAATAAAGTTCATTTATTTGGTTTCCACGACGATATATTGCCGTCTCTCTTTCAACAAATGTACTCTTAGTAAGTCGCTTTGGATAAAAGTGTCCCTCAATGTAAATGTAAATGTAAATGTATGTGTCTGTGGGATATCGGCGGTTTCTGGTGCATTCTACGCGGTTTTGGACTCGACGCAATAAAATAATTTGTCACCTGGTTACTCGCATTGTGTCTCAATGGCAGATCAACAAACAAAAGTTAATAAGCGGTTGGACGTCTCCCAAGAAACATGTTCTCATCGTGACGTGATGACATAAGACGCCCGGGGGAGAGAGCGACTATCCGGTGTACCCGCCAGCGAGCGTGGGACGGGAAAAAGCACACGCGTGTGTCCCGCGGCGACAACACAACACACACACAAAGCGCCGTTTGAACGCATTTATCCAGGGAATGTGTTGACCTTTTCGCGACCTTTTCGGTGGTTGGTCGGCTTCCTGGCTTAAAAGTGGCCTCACCTGACCCAGGTAGAGTCTGAGGTGTGCAGGGGATGGATCGGCAAACCCCTGTGGTTGCATACACTCAGCACACACAGGCATACACACACACACACACACACACACACACACACACACACACACACACACACACACACACACACACACACACACAGAGGAGCACACATCGTAGCATTTCACCAAACATTGACATTTATAAACCGGACTCATTCACCGCGAACCTGCCTGCGAACCCCCCCCCCCCCCGAACTAAGCCACTTCTTGTGGCGTTGCGGTGCCACAGGAACCCTGTTTGCATGCACAGAACAGCCGCTGAAGACTCAATCGTGAGTTACGTCGAACCAAGTCGGGCCACGCGGTGATTCGCGTGCCTCGGACTCGCACGAACAACTCCTCAACTCGATTGACTAACTCGGGAATAAATACAATTCATAATGGGCTAGTAGACACACACACACACACACACACACGTGCCAGCCAGGACCTTCTTTTGCATGTTGTGCGCCGTGTGTGTGTGTGTGTGTGTGTGTGTGTGTGTGTGTGTGTGTGTCGAGTCCGATGGCTCATCGGCAACTTTCCCAATGTTTCCTCGGCTATAAGGCCGCAAACAAAAGAGCTCCAAGACGCCTCATTGTCTCCTCCGCTTACGATGACAAATTGTAATGACTCCATATTTTGAGCCCATTGAGTGTAAAGTGTGTTTTTGATTACTGTCATCGTGACCACTTGTGAACGGGCGAGTCGACGTCACACCTTGAAGGCCCGTTCATCTCCGAGACCGCTCTGAGGCTCAGTGGGTATTTTTAGACGCGGCGGTCGTATGCCGTCGACTTTTCGGTGTTCTCGGTTACGGGCCGCGTTGACCCCTCGCGGTGACCCCTCTGCCTTCCCTCGAACGGTGATTTGAATGAAGCTTTAAGTCGTCGTTGTTGTTATATTCCGAGGCAAAATGTCATTTGTGTGACGCGCTGGGCAACGACGGGTTTATTTTAAAACCAGTCCGGTCAGCTGACATGTCTCATGACGCTCCGGGGGGGGGGGGGGAAGCCAGCCAAGGGGAATATCCAATGTCGATTCTCAGGAATTGCAGTCCCGCAGTCAAGTATCTGTCAGAAGAGATCTATGAACGCCACGATAAGAGATAAGAGATTCCGTGATGAATCAAAAGAGTCACGTGTACACGTTTCCATGACGCAGATCATCACAAGATGAACACTGCAGATAAGTTGGACAAAAGCTTGTTGTGATCCAGAAAGGAAATTCTTGTCTTTCATCGGATATTTGACAGATTTGCTCTCTCATAGTTGATTTATGTTTTTTTTTATTTCTTTGCCGTTTGTTTTGACGCCGCGGAGTCGTGTGTCGGAGATCCATTTGATCCCCGTCTCTCTCGGTGTCGTGACCTTTTTGTAACTCGGAACCCCCGTCACAACTTAACTACTTGGCAGCGCCTTTAAGCCTGCCTGGCGCCCGGCCCGGGACCTGCCTGGCTGGCTGGCTGCCTGCCTGCCTGGCTGGCTGGCTGGCTGGCTGGCTGGCTGGCTGGCAGGCTGACAGACCCACCGACGGAGAGCTAATCGCGGCCCTGCAGCACGACGCCACCTTCCGGCGGGAGCTGGGAAGTGTTGGTGGAGGACGAGGGGGGTGAAGGGATGAAATCTGTGGATCTGGCCTCCCTGTCTGCCTGCCCATCATGATCTATCTGTCTATCTGTCTGTCTGTCTGTCTATCTGTCTGTCTGTCCACCAATACGTCCGTTCCAATGTATTGATACAGAGCGGGGGGGGGGTCGAACCGATTCGAGGTTAAGGGTCGAATCGGGACGGACTAACGAAACACTTCCGACGTGAAGATGTCCTCTCTGTGCGCCGCGCAGCTTTAAAATGTCCCTTTAAAATGGACGCTTTTTAGGGAAGAACATGTATATCGTATATTTCAACATATATTCCAAGAGCATAGGGCAAAATTGCCAATCACAGGTTCTACAAATTCTACAAAGAACCCGACGAGGTCGCGGAAACCCGTTTGCGACGCCGCGTCGTCGCCATCAGGTGGCAGCAATGCTCCGCGTACGGACGACGCGTCGGCGATATTCTAATGGTGACCCGGAAGCCGCCGCCGCCGAGAGAGAGAGAGACGCACGCCGGCGTCACGATTTTTGCACACTTTGCTATCGACCATTCTGCACCATAAACCTCGCGTTTGCGACGACGCCGGGCCGACGGACGCGGAGGACGGACCGCGGGGTCGTGGTTGTTAGCGGTGCACTCTCTGGTCTTTGGTCATGAATAAAGATGTGTGCACATTCGGTGATACAAGGTTGGATGACGGGAGCCTTGGGCAATACATGCTCCTATTGTATGAGAGAGAGAGGGGGAGAGAGAGAGTGGGGAGAGAGAGAGGGAGAGAGAGAGGGGGGGAGAGAGACGGGAGAGAGAGAGGCTCGCAAAGGTGAGGAGTGGAGGAGCCTAAGGCATGCATGTTAGGGGCAGTAGCATGGATATGGACAAGACGCAGAGTGGGAGAGAGCATACTCTCGTGTTAGGCGAATTCTCGAAATATGCTGCGCCTCCATACTCACTCAATTCTCCTCGCATATTGCGCATTATTCACTAGACCTGATTGCTCAATTTAAGATTGGCTTGGTAACCTAACTCACTCACCTCCCTCAAAACACACACCATCCTATCACTACTCCTACTCACTCTACAATGCCAATACCCTCGCTGCCACGCTTCTATCTCACCTCTATCCTCTCTTGCCTATACTATCATAGTCCAATCCTCTATTACCAACCACTACATAAATTGCTAAATCTTCCTTTCGATTAATCTTGCGTACTACATCTCTGAAACCACTCTTTCCCGCTCTCGCCTCAGCCCTCCTCTCTTCATCATTTGTCCTACTTGTGCCTTGTCTTTGTACCCTACTCCCTTTCCCCTCTTCCTCCTCCTCCTCTCTCCTCTTCTCTCTTCCTGTCGCGCATCGCGCTTCGCATCGGAATGGACTTCACTTGAGCTGCTGTGCCTCGAGCATCGTGCGCTGTCTTCTCTGCGTCTACTCTGTGGGTACCCTGAAGGCAGGAGTATCCCTTGGTTGTATGCCGCGCTTCAATTTCGCTTGTTCACGAGGTACGACCCCTCCCGCTCCACCTCCCCCGAGCCACATACCACACGACCTCCCCTCTCCTCTCTCTCCCTCAACCTACGCGCTTCCCTCCGCCGTCCTTCGTGCGCACGAGTGCCTCCCACATAGCCAACTTTCCGTCCCATGCACCATCCATCGCTGCACCAGGTACCCCCCTATGCACTTCACCTATTTTAGCTTCTCTCCTCTCAACTGTTTTATATTCACACAAAGTTTGTTACGGACGTTATAAGTAGTTTTTGTAGGTCTGTAGATATATATTTATGAGGCGATGATTTTTAAGGATATTTTGTGAGAAAATGATGGTCTTGTGCAGTGGTTTGTGAATGAATGCTCCAATGAGACTGACTCCACAGAGTCCCAGCAATTTAAGCCACCGCATTCTGTGACCTAAACTGGGCTAGCCTAGATGTGGACCGATGCTTTCCTGCTACTTTATCATGCATATTTATTAGACTAATACTTAAGCTACTATTCCTAGCTTTCAAACTGGTATCACTGTCACGCTTACTCCTTCAGTCTTTCAACTTTGATTTAAACTTATGTAGGCCTTTGTTTGCATACAGTATGTTCTTTCCTCAGTCACTACCTTTCCCTTCTTCGCCTCTCCTCTTGGCCCCGCCATCCTCATAGCCACCTCTCTCTGTCACGGCACATGCATGGTTACTTCCATTCCTCTCTCTCTCCTCCATGTCTTGTCTCTTCCATCAATCATCCATCATACTCTCCTCTCCTCTCCCTCCCTATCACTTCCCTCCCTGTCATCCGCATACCGTTCTCCATGACTCACATCCTGCACGGCCCCCGCCTCTGTCTGTTCTCTATCCTCTCGCACCAGCTGCAGTGCTCCTTCATCATAGCCTCTCCTCGGTACTACCGCTGGAAGCCCCGCCTCCCACCACGCGACCATACCTCTCCCTCCACATTCATGGCCTGCTCCTCTCGCACCTCGGCGGCCATGCGCGCTGCTCCGTCGCGAGCCTCCGGTAGGCTGCTCGGCTTATCTCGGCCCAGGCCGTCCTCTCGCTCTCTCTCGCCAACTCACCACTCTCCTCGCGCTCATCCTGTACATCCACTCTTCGCCACCGCTCTTCCTGCCAACGCTCACGCATCTACCACCCTCCCTCTCCTCCTCTCCTCCTCCTCCCCTTCTGCCGCGCCTCATCCTCTCCCTCCCTCCCTCCCACTAGCACTCGCCACTCGTGCGTCGCTCCTGACCTCTTGTGCGCGGCTCCTCCCGTACCTTTCCAGTCCACATCGCAGACACACCTCTTCCCTCCCTGGCCCCACATCCTTCTCCCTCTCCTCCTCCCTCCCTTCCTCCATCTCCTCCCTCTCCCTACCCTCCAATCTCCTCGCTCTCCTCCATCCATCTCCCTCCCCTCCTCCTCCCATCCAGTCTGGGCTCCGCTCTCTCCTCCCATGCCATCTACCTCGCTCTCGCCCTCACCTAACCCATCCCTCTCCGTTCGCGCTCCCTACCTCTCCGCCCAGAGCTCCGTCTTCCAAGCCCACCCAGCGCGAGAAAGACCGGGTCGCTCCTCACCAGGGGAACGTTTGCCCCCCCCCCTGGGGCGGGGTGGCAACTACCTTCGACCACTTCTACGCAGGAAAGTGCACTTAGATCTGGAGTTCTACGTCGGACGCGAGAGCGCCGCACACAGCCCTGACGCGCAGATAGGGTCTGTCCCGCCTCTGCCTCTGCTTGGTAAGTACACACAACTGGGCTATGCGCCATCATGCGCTAAGGCTCATTTATGATTTGGGCCGCATGTGGCCTCCGGCTCGCTGCTGCTGCTTCATGCCCGTGGCCCACAGGGCGCAAATCAACGCAAACGCGCATTGCACGCACAGCCAGGCTGTAATTGGGCACCCGTCGCTTAACTGATCACGCCGCCTAATGTCCTTCTGAGCGCACTCAAACTTCATATGTTTGCATGTATACGCTTATGAGAGTACATAGGTGTTTGGTGAGTACGAGTGGCCAATATGAATTACATAGCGTTATGTTATGCTGTTTGGGTACAAAATAATGCAAAAAAGAGCTACAGCCATACAATCAGGAGAGTACTTTCATTTACAGAGTCGTGATGCCCTAAAACATATCAAGTCGCAGCTCTTTATGTACCGTACACAACAGAATGATAGATGGGCCGACCAGAGAAGGGGGGGGTTATAAAATTAACTGAAAATAGTAAATAAGGTATGAAGTCGTCTCGTCGCATCCAGTGGTTAACACTATTCAGACAGAACTAAACCCTCTCTCGTGTTAAGTGTATTCGACGCAGGAGAGGAGAGCGCGCACTACGTCCACTTGAGAGGCGTCGGCCAGGAAAATCTGCCAGACACTATTGTCACGTCTCTCACTCCTCCAGAGGAACGATCTACATCGTGCTGATACCTCTCCCCTCCGCGGGGAGATTGTGAGACAGTCAAACTATCTTTCACTCTCGCGCGCCGACCACGGTACGATTTTGGTTTGGAAAGGGAAGGAATATTTTTCCTGGTTTTTGTTTAACGAAGATGTCCTTGTGACTCCGTCTCTGTGGTTTTCAATGCGTGCCACACAAACGAGCCGATATTGACCCACCTCACGCGTCCCGACACCCGCTTGCCAGGTAGTTTGTGCTCGGCTGCATAGTTTTTCCGGAGGACCGGTAACCTCCGCCGCGGGAGAACGTGCTACGCGCGTCCTCACACATACCCACTAACCGCGGGACGGCACCAGTCCGCAACGCGTGCCGGTGAGCGTACAAAGAACAATCCCCCAGCCAGAGACACATCCAACCACCCGAATTAAAACAGAAATCTGTACGACAAAAACCACACCAACCAAATCACCATAACAACAACAAGAACCAACCATGATTTGATAACACTCTAGCTGTTATGAAACTCAAAGACTCCATGGACACGACAAACCCATTGAGCCATGGACCAGCATGACAAGTTTCCTCTCTTTATTTATTATCATCTCACAAAAACACATCACGCACCATAGCGCCATAGTGAGATGGGTCTATGATCATCGTGTGCAGGAGATATGTTCAAGATTAGATCGATAACGTTAGAGTATCTCCATGAGCAAACGATGAAATCGTTTATCCGCGCGAGGGTCGGCTCAGTCCTGGCTTAGTTAGTTACTAAGATACAGCGGATCATTTTTCAGCTGTGTAGTATTTATATTTTCAATTTTTACAGAATATATATAATTTCGCAAAAAAGTTGATTAAATATATTGCTATAAGCAAGTAGTTTTCAAAACCGATTCCAGTGACTATTGACAAGTATTTTGAGCTTGAAAATGGCCCATCGCTATAAACGTGCCGCGCATATGAAAATATTCAAGCAAATATTTGTAAGAAGATATTTGCCTTCTGTGAATGTCCTTCATGAGGGAGAGAAAAAACGGAGCCTTTCTATCAGAGCAACACTCCTACACACCACGCCACTACCTCTTCTGACAGGATTAAATGTATCATGGCTGGCCTTCTATATAATCTACTTGAACCGCTGTGATCTATTCTCACTCTAGTCTCTCTAATCCATCTCTCCGCTCTTCTTTTCGCTGTCTGCCTCTCTTCTCTCTCATCTCTAATCTTCTCTCTCACTCCATGAATTCAATTTCAGTTTCCTTCCCACTAGGCGCAATACCGTCCTTGCGCACGTCACCAGAGCCCGCCGCGAGGACCCGAGCGCGCGCGGCACGGGTCTCTACCTGGCTCACGTTGCTGGTGGTGCAGGAGGAGGTGGTGGGCGAGGCCCCCTACGCAATGGGCCCACGCCGCAGGGGGAGGTCACGGAGCCGGTGGTGGTGGTGGTGGTGGTGGTGGTGGTTGGGAGGAGGGCGAGGAGGAAGGCTCAGTGCAGGAGGTGCTGGTGGCCGCGCAGGTTTGGTGAGGGAGGGAGCAGGAGCTAGGCGGAAGAGGAATCGTCAAGGCGACTAAGTTAGCGGCCGGGGGAGGTGGTCGGAGGAGGTGGTCTCTGGCCCGGCGGCGGGCCGGGGGGCCCACTCGTCTCTCCGCTCTCCTTTACCAGTGTGAAACTGCCCCGGACAATGACTGCCTGTGGGAGGTTTAAATGGACGCAAACGCGACCGCTAAATGTAACCGTCTTCCGTGGAGACGAGTCTTTGGTGGAGTTATGAATGGTGACTTTTTTTGTGTTCACTGTTGTTTTTGTGTATTTTGGTGTACTTCGGAGAATAAAGCTCGTTACTGAGATCTTCGTGTAGCAGTAACGAACACAAGCGGCCACTAGGCTTCTCCACTACCTCCATCTCTCCTCTCCTCCCTCCCTCCCTCTCCTCCTCCCTCCCTCTCCTCCCTCCTCCATCTCCTCCCTCTCCTCCCTCCCTCCCCCCTCCCTCCTCTCCTCCCTCTCCTCCCTCCTCTCCTCCTCTCCTCCCTCCTCCCTCCCTCCCTCCCTCTCCTCCTCTCCTCCTCTCCTCCCTCCTCTCCTCCCTCTCCTCCTCTCTCCTCCCTCCCTCTCCTCCCTCTCCTCCCTCTCCTCCCTCCCTCCCTCTCCTCCCTCTCTCCTCCCTCTCCTCTCCTCTCCTCTCTCTCCTCCCTCCCTCTCCTCCCTCTCCTCCCTCCCTCCTCTCGTACGGAGCGTTGCCTTCGGTGACTCGACATTCTGGGAAATGATTGT
>PIJE02003554.1:0-2500 GCA_002895965.2 Coryphaenoides rupestris | reverse complement strand
GTGCGCTTGTGCATGCCGTGATTCGGTGTGTGTTGTATGTGTTCACGTTACGTCCTGTGGTGTACCGTGTGTTGTGTGTGTGTATGTGTGTTCGTTCATGCTTGTGCATTTGTGTGTGCGTTCCGTTCACATCTGTGTGTGTGTGTGTGCGTGTGTGTGTGTGTGTGTTCATGTGGGGGTGTGTCATGTGTGTGTTTGTGACCGTGTGTGTCGGTCAGCCAGTGAGGGCGGGTTGCGGAGGAGGATAAAAGGAGACAGAGAGATAGAAGGAGAGAGGAGAGAAGGGAGGCGAGAGAGAGAGAGAGGAGAAGACGAGAGGAGAGAGGGAGAGAGGAGAGTGGGGGACCCCCGAAAGAGAGGCCCGAGGGAACATTTCGGGTATCGCGTGTTTGGAGGATAAGGTGGGAGTCGAGGGAGACGGCGGTGGGGGAGGGAGGGAGGGAGGGAGGGGAAGGGAGGGAGGGGGAGGGAGGGGAGGAAAGTGGAATAGTTGTGTGGGCTGGACGAACACTCCCCCAGTACACACTCCAGGTTCCATTGAGAGGCTCTACTGGACCGCAACGAACAACACACACACAGAGAGATAGAGAGAGAGAGAGAGAGAGAGAGAGAGAGAGAGAGAGAGAGAGAGAGAGAGAGAGAGAGAGAGAGAGAGAGAGAGAGAGACAGAAAGAGCAAGGGACAAGATGCTATTCAGATTCAATTAGAATTGACAACTCCAAGACACAGGTGCACTGTAGTTGCCTCCAAATGTATGCAAATAATAATTACAAACCAATTCATTGAGCATAGCCCCTCCCCCTCCACCATCACCACTGGGCAGCAGAACCTGCAGAACCGTCGGGAACCACGACACTTAGAGGAGGAGACGGCAAAGTTAGCGGAGAGCCACTGCTGTGTGAGAGCGATCCCTCGTTTTGAACTTGACCACCTCCACCACCACCACCACCACCACCACCATCCACCACCACCACCATCCACCACCACCAACACCACCAATACCATCCACCACCACCACCACCACCACCACCACCATCCACCACCACCACCATCCACCAATACCATCCACCACCACCACCATCCACCACCACCACCAATCCACCATACCATCCACCACCAATACCATCCACCACCACCATCATCACCATCCACCACCACCACTACCATCCACCACCACCACCACCATCCACCAAAACCACCAATACCATCCACCACCACCAACATCACCAATACCATCCACCACCACCACCATCACCATCCACCACCACCAACACCATCCACCACCACCACCATCCCACCACCACCATCCACCACCAATACCATCCACCACCACCACCATCCACCACCACCATCCACCACCACCACCATCCACCAATACCATCCACCACCACTAACACCACCAATACCATCCACCACCACCAACACCATCCACCACCACCAATACCATCCACCACCACCACCATCCACCACCACCACCAATACCATCCACCACCATCCACCACCACCAACACCACCAACACCATCCACCACCATTATCAAAACAGTAAACAGTGAATGCATTTGTATTTTTAATAATCAAACGATGACTCAAATCGAATTAAACGCGGGAAAATATTAGCCCCGCCCCCTGCCGCCGGGAATTCACCTTGCTGTGTATTGTATACCCGCTTTAATTGTCTACCTTCGGCTGTTTTTTTTGCCCGACTTTCCGCGGGCGCTCGCCCTCCTCCCCGGGCTGCGGGGGGTAAAAACAGCGGCGCTCCGTCTCCGTCGCTTTTGACTGGCAGCCGGAGCGGCGGCGGCGGAAGAAGACTTTTTCTATTACGAGCCGCGCGCTCCCCGATGTAATCCAGCGGCTTTTCCGCTCGAAAGAAAAGAAAAGAAAAGAAAAGAAAAGAAAAGAAGAGAAAAGAAAAGAAAAGAAAAGAAAAGAAAAGAAAAGTCGAAACGTGTTGACGAGGCTGAAGGGTTTGCGGGGAGACGGGAAAACAATCGGCAAACTTTTCGTCGAGAACGTGTTGGATTTCGGGAAACATCCGTCACTTCGGAACGACGCGACGTACGACGATATCAAGTCGGGATAAACTTATAAACAAGACAAGCTCGAGAGAGAGAGAGAGAGAGAGAGAGAGAGAGAGAGAGAGAGAGAGAGAGAGAGAATTCAGTTATTCAGGAATATAACTATCAGTCAAATATACTCTCAAATATCCCGAAACAAATCGTCACGTAGCTCAACAACGGGGAGACAGGAGACGTGCGCGTCGGCAAACTAAATCACCGGAAAAAGTTCACGGGGGGGAAGGCAACTTTTTCGATAGGACGCTCACACACACACACACACACACACACACATGTGCACACACACATGTGCACACACACACACACACACACATACGTGGAGGGTAAGGCAGGGTGGATGTTTGTCGACCGCCGGGGTGCGAGGGGTCTAATTTGGCGACCCGGCCAACCCGGAGCCACCAAATCCATCCTCTCTCCTTTT
>PIJE02003553.1:0-17309 GCA_002895965.2 Coryphaenoides rupestris | reverse complement strand
CTACCTCTCTACCTCGTCTCTCTCTCTCTCTGTCTCTCTCTCTCTCTCTCTCTCCCTCTCTCTGTCTCTCTACTCTCTCTCTCTCTCCTCTCCTCTCTCTCTCTCTCTCTCTCTCTCTCTCTCTCTCTCTCTCGCTCTCTGTGTTAATGTGACTTCGTGTTGATATTAGCGAGCCGTTCTTTACTCTTGTACGCACGTTATCGTTGTATAATCCTGCCTTACTGTGAATCTCATTGTATATATATATATGTAAATAGGTCTGGGATATGATTATGGGAGCCATGTGGTTATGAGCACCACAAAGATATCTCAATGGTCTTTGTTCTCGGTGGCTTAAAACAGCTTCCCGATCACTTCTATAAATAAATAGGTCTGGGATATGATTATGGGAGCCATGTGGTTATGAGCACCACAAAGATATCTCAATGGTCTTTGTTCTCGGTGGCTTAAAACAGCTTCCCGATCACTTCTTAATGACGCCGTGATCGCCCTGCTGGTGGTTGCCGTGACGGCGACCGATGCAGGAAAGGCCGAGAAGCAAGGTGACTCCGCCCCCTTTCATCTCCTCCTCCTCCTCCTCCTCCTCCTCCTCCTCCTCTACCACTCAATCACCTCCTGTTTATATCTCTATAGACAGTCTATATATAGAGATATAAACACAGCCTATAGCCAGCAGAGTAACCTATTTGAATGTATTAACATATGATTATGGTCTTATCATGGGTGTAGGTGAATGTTAATCAGATTCTAATTGGGTGCTATGTCATCTCAGCATATATACACCTTGGAGAAGGCCAAGTACACGCTGACTTAATTAGCAATCGCTTATATTTGCAGATTTTCGTGTCAGGCGGAATATTTTGACCTTTCCGCTGACGGAGTGGAGGTCTCTCGCTCTCTCTCTCTCTCTCTCTCTCTCTCTCTCTCTCTCTCGTCTTTCTTTCTCTCGCTCTCTGCGCACCGTTGACGTGTAATCCTATGGTAAGAAGCAGGTTTTGATATATTAAATAGTCTGGGAGTATCAGAAAAGTCGTCAAGTCATTGTATTATGGTCGCCCTTAATCATTGTCCCAGTCCAAGCTTTACAGTCCATCTTTATCTAGGAGCCATGTGCCCCACCTGCCGAAGGTCGTTGAGGTGCCCTTTGGGCGACTCCTCATTCAGTCCCCCCTCATGTACCGCACCGTGCCTCTGCAGCGCTGTGGGCCACGGATCGGGGTTTCAGGCCCTCACAACACACACTGTACACATACAGAGACTCCTCCTTCCATTAGGATTAGACCACCACCGGCCACCACCTGACGTGTTTCTTCTTCCCGGGTTCAGGGGGGTCCGCAGCTAAGAAGGATCGCCGGTCGGACTGCGGCGAGTGGCAGTGGAGTGTGTGCGTGGCCCACGAGGGAGACTGCGGCCTGGGCACGCGCGAGGGCACGCGGGGCGGGGCCGAGTGCAAGCAGACCATCAAGACGCAACGCTGCAAGATACCCTGCAACTGGAAGAAGAAGTTCGGAGGTGGGTTCGGTGGGCGGGGCTTTGGGGTGTGTGTGGCTGTGTGTGTGTGCGTGTGTGTGTGTGTGTGCGTGGGAGTGTGTGGGTGTGTGTGTGTGTGGGTGTGGTGTGTGTGTGTGTGTGTGTGGTGTGGGTCTGTGTGTGTGTGTGTGTGTGTCTGTGTGTGTGTGGTGTGTGTGTGTGTGTGTGTGTGTGTGTGCGTGTGTGTGTGTGTGTGTGTGTGTGTGTGTGTGTGTGTGTGTGTGTGTGTGTGTGTGTGTGTGTGTGTGTGTGTGTGTGTGTGTGTGTGGTGTGTGTGTGTGGTGTGTATGTGTGTGTGTGTGTGTGTGTGTGTGGTGTGTCTGTGTGTGTGGTGTGTCTGTGTGTGTGTGTGTGTGTGTGTGTGTGGTGTGTGTGTGTGTGTGTGTGTGTATGTGTGTGTGGTGTGTCTATGTGTGTGTGTGTGTGTTGTCTGTAGTGTGTGGTGCGGGGGGTAAAATTGAAACGGTTGAGTGTGGAGGCTGAAACCAGGTGTACAGAAGTGTAAGTGTGTGTTTAGTTTGCACAACACACACACACACAACACACACACAACAACCAACACACACACACACACACACAACACAAACACACCCACACACAACACACAACACACACACAACACACCACACACACAACCAACACACACACCAACACACACAACACACAACACACACGAACACACCACACACAAAACACACACGAACACACACACACACCCCACCTCCACAGGGCTCCGAGTGAAGCTCCAAGCCAGCGAGTCCTAGAATCTCCTGTTCACATGTTGTCACATGCACACACACGAGAAATACATCAATTGTCTGTGTTGTGTTGTTGTGTGTTGTTGTGTGTTGTTGTGTGTTGTTGTGTGTTGTGTGTTGTTGTGTGTTGTGTGTTGTGTGTGTTGTGTGGTTGTTGTGCGTGTGCGGGTGTGCGTGTGTGCGTGTGTGCGTTGCGTCGTGTGCGTGCGTGCGCGCGTGTGAGTGTGTGCGCGTGTGTGTGTGTGCGCGCGCGTGTGTGTGTGCGTGCTGCGTGTGCAACATGGGGCAAGTTCCACAAGGACATGTCATCGCACCTTCACGTCTACCCTCTCTCTCTCTCTCTTGCTCTCTCTCGTCTGAGAGAGGAGAGAGAGAAAAGAGAGAGAGAGAGAAGAGCAGAGAGAGAGAGAGAAGAAGAGAGAGAAAGAGAAAAGAGAGAGAGAGAGAGAAGGAGAGAAGGATAGAAGAGGTGAGAACTTCAACCTTTGTGACCAAAGCGATGCACCACACACACCACACCACGCCACACCAGATGTCTTGGATGAAAATGTTACTTAAAGAAAAACGCTTAACCTTCTTTTCACAGAGGTCAATCCTTTAACCCCCCTACTCATTTACATCACAACTTACGCACACAGCCAGCTACACACAGTACATGAGCGTCAGTGAACGTCGTCGTTTGTCAAAACAAGCAAAAAGTACCGGAAAGATAGTTAAACTCGTCGTTAAATGCGGTTGAATTCACGTCACTTTTTATTTTTTTTTGAAAGCCCCCAGCTGCTCGCCTAGTAATCATCCGTCGCACAAAAGCCGGTACCAATCTGGAAAATAATATAAAAAAAAAACTATAATACGTCGGCATTAAATTGTGTTTTCGTTTTATTTCTCTTGACACTTTAGAGAGAGAGAGAGAGAGAGAGAGAGAACTAATTAGCATGCGGAAAAGACTCACTCAATATTAAAGCAATCTCGCTCTCGCTGAACTAAAAAAGCATTTTTATTATTTCTTCTTTCTTGATCCCTGGATGGGAAATAGGTGGAAATCCTTAATGAGCACAACGCACACACACCACACACACACACACACCACCACACACACCACACACACCACACACACCACACACACACCACACACACCACACACACCACACACACCACACACACCACACACCACACACACACACACACACACACACACACACACACACAACACACACACACACACACACACACACACACACACACACACACACACACACACTCAGTGATACATTTACATTTACATTTAGGGAATTTGCCAGACACTTTTGTCTAAAGCGACTTGAAGGATAGTTATTAAAAAAATAAAATAAAGAGTTGAGTCCCTTTCTTGTTCTTCTAATATTGGTTCAATTCAAATTCAATTCAAGTTTTATTTTGCAGAGCACCGTGTCGTACAAAAGCGGTTCAAAGTGCTTCGCGTAAAAAGAAAAGAAAATGAAACGGCAAAGACAAGAAGACACAAAACATTAAGACACAGACGCACATAATAAATACACACGTACACAACAAACATACAAATGGATGCCGTGCTGGTGCTGCGACAAACATGAATACAAATGTTAAAATGACAGGAACAGGAAGTGACTTTACCATCCTTCTATAGGAACAGGAAGTTAATTTACCATCCTTCTATAGGAACAGGAAGTTCATTTACTATCCTTCTATAGGAACAGGAAGTGACTTTACCATCCTTCTATAGGAACAGGAAGTTCATTTACCATCCTTCTATAGGAACAGGAAGTGACTTTACCATCCTTCTATAGGAACAGGAAGTGACCCTGCTACCCTGCTGTGAAAAGGGGTCTATTGAAGGGCCGTTGTTTAACCTGCAGGCCCCAGAATGAACTAAAACCCAGAAGCAGTTTTTTAAAAAGGCAAAGTCAGGGCGAGGTTATTAACTTTTCCATTTTTCCTTTAATTATCTTGAACACGGGTTGGTTTTTTTTTCCCCGTCTCCCAGGGGAGTGCAAGTACGAGTTCCAGGTGTGGGGCGAGTGCGACCTGGCCACGGGCAAGAAGAACCGGACGGGGATGCTGAAGAGAGCCCTGATGGACGCCACCTGCGCCGCCACCGTCACCGCCAGCAAGCCCTGCGGCAAGACCCACAAGACCAAGCTGCAAGGTGGGCCAATAGAGAGGGAGGGCGCAATAGACTCCGCCCCTAAGGCACGATATACGGCATACACACACGGCACGCTACGTTGACCCGCTTTCGAACCCCCCGTCATTGCGATTCGTCGACGTTCCCTTCGCCGCCGTATTGGAGAGGTCAAGAGCGGTCGGGTTAAGGTGGTAATCTCGAAGATTTACGTGTTGCGCTCTTTGGCGACACCTATGTGCCAAAAGCGGAAATTTATTTTCTCACCTTTGACCCGCAGAGGTCTGGTGAGGATGCGGAAAGTAAAAACGTCTCAAGTCAGAAGAGCGTTTTATTATTTCACAAGAGGGCGCTCTTTGACCTCGCGCCCAATAATTGGACATAACAGCGTCGCTCTCAAAAAAAGGCTTTGTGAGGTTGCCAGGTTGACGTCATGGCAACGTCGATTTGAGTGCAAAACTAGACACGGAAACGAGAGATGTGCTCAGTATGCGTCGCACGTACATATCCGCGAACATCCGCGCACGCTTGACTTTAAATAATGTATTTTTTGTTTTATTTATTTTTTACAATCAGCGCTTTGACACATTTGAACAGACGCTCCGAGAATTTAATGGGGAAAGTTGTCTAAATACAGTATAATACTCCGGTTACGTTTCAATGCATACTCATGTGTTTATACGCAGCAACCTTCCGTGGATGTGTTATCTCGTCGACTTTAATTTCGTAGTTGTTGTTATTTTTCTCTCTTTTGGGGGTTTCTTTATAATCCTGACCAGCCAATAAGTTGCACCCCCCCCCCAACGCCCCGGTTTCATTTTAGTTGAGTTAAAAGGGCTGAATTGGATTCAGAAGGCGGAGCCGTGGGAAGGAAATTAAATCTGTGAGGCGTTGATGAAAAACAGACGGAGAAACCGACAGAGCAAATGTTTTTCCCCGGGAAGAAAACACCAAAAAAAAATTAAAACAAAATGCAGACGTGAATGAAATGCACATGGAAAACGAGGGACGTTTTTTTTTCCGGGGACGTTGGTGCCCTCCATCACAATGTCTTTGGTTGTTTTTGTGGACCGACAACGGCAACACATAATCAATAAGCAGATAATACTTACTGCCTGGTTGTCGGCGTTTCATGAGCAATGAAACTCCCACGCTCACACACCCCCGACCTGCTCCTCCTTCTGGACATGACCTGTGTCTGAATCTGAATGATGCACCGATGACAATAATCAATCAATCAATCAATCAATCAATCATTTAATTTTATTTAAAGTGTAGAAGCACGGTCCCAATACACTTCACAAATACTACAGACACAGACATACAGCAAGCAGGTCAATGAATGAAAGAAATTATAACAGATTAAAGAGTAAAGATAAAATAATAGAAAAGAGAAAAATATATTTTAAGCAACGTTGGAGGGATATAGAACAGTCAATACTTGCATTAAAAACAGCATTAAAAGATGATGAGATGAGAAGAAGAGAGAGTGAGAGAGAGAGAGAGTGTGTGTGTGTGTGTGTGTGTGTGTGTGTGTGTGTGTGTGTGCGTGTATGCTTGCCTGCGTATGCCTGTGTGTGTGGAGGCAAAGGTCAAGAGGTGAACGTCAGCGCTCTTTCGCTGCTTAATTGCGCGCGCGTCCGATATCTCCAGTCATCTTACGGAGGCTGCGCTCTCTCTCTCTCTCTCTCTCTCTCTCTCTCTCTCTCTCTCTCTCCTGTTCTCCTCCTCTCTCTAAACGACAGTGTTTAGCTGGGGGTTGGGAGAGGTGAGGTCGATGCCGCCGTCGGACCAAATTGCTTCACGCCCGCATTTAATTGAAATAATTTCTCAAAGCCGTGGGGCCGCTCTCCCGAGACCGATGATGATGGTGATCTGTTGCAGAAAGACAGACAGACAGACGGACAGACAGACAGACAGACAGACAGACAGACAGCGTGGTGGACTGGAGAACGTCCTCCTACGCTAGTCACTCCTTCGACAGTGGACTGTACCGTATCTCCGACGCCGACGCACTGGTTTGGTTAGGCTCTGGAGCTGATCTCTGACCTCTCCATCATACACCCTGCCGCGGGCAATATGGTCCCTCCCCCCCCCCTGTGAAGACACGCCCCCTGGCCCAAGAATGACGCACGGTCCAAACCATTCTATTGACATACACACTGAATCCTTCACCCCATTCTCCCAGACACATCGTAGGCCGATCTGGAGTCGGCCATCATCTAACGAAGTTCTCAAACTATTTTGACGAACTTGTTTGCCCGCCTCTCTCTAAGATATTCTCTCAGCCAAGGACCAATTTCATCCGCACAAAACATTGAATAGACAAAAATAATTTAATAAATCCATGAAAAAATGTGTGTGCATTGGTGTAACCATGAACTTTAACTGGGTTGGGCAAATACATAGAAAGATTTACCGAGCTTCGCATAGTATTTGCTGGGCGCTAACATACTGTAGCTCAAACCGGCAGCCGTAGCTCGCGCTCAAAACTAAAAGCCTCAAATAAATAAAACAGATCGGCAAAATGTTCCGTTCACGACGAGTCATTTCTCCCGAGATGTGTCACTCTGTTCTCCTTCTTCTTCTTCTTCTTCTTCTCTCTCGCGACGTAACTGGAGTACTGTGAAGGAATGTGTTCGCGCCGTGAGATTTCTTTTTTTTTTACGATTCCCCCGAACGTTCAAAGTGAGAATATCGTTTAATATTTCAGTTATTAATGCGGCGTGACGGATCCGTCGCCACGAGGACCCCACGGCAACTTTATTTTTTCAATTTTATCACCGTTTTTTTCTGAAATTGCCCGCAGTTCAGCGACAGACACACACGCACACACACACACACACACACACACACACACACACGCAGACGCATCGGCAGCGATTCTAACTAATCACAGTGTGTGTTGGTTTGAATCTGAACAGTTTTTTATTGTTTAAATATTCAACAGGATTGAAAGGGGGCAGACCCTGGAGTGTGTGTGAGTGTGTGTGTGTGTGTGTGTGTGCGCGTGTGTGCGTGTGTGTGTGTGTGTGTGTGTGTGTGTGTGTGTGTGTGTGTGTGTGTGTGTGCGTGTGTGTGTGTGTGTGTGTGTGTGTGTGTGTGTGAGCGTGTGTGTGTGTGTGTGTGTGTGTGTGTGTGTGTGTGTGTGTGTGTGTGTGAGCGTGTGTGTGTGTGTGTGTGTGAGCGTGTGTGTGCGTGTGTGCGAGCGTGTGTGTGTGTGTGTGTGCGTGCGTGTGTGTGTGCGCGACAGAACAGACAGAGGCTCCGCTTCGAGGCCCTCCGATTGGCTGCCGCCGCCGAACCGCGTGTCCTGTTTACGCCTCGAAAATTCTGTTCCTCGACTCGACACTCGATGAGACAGACTTTGTGAACTTCTCCGTGGCTTCAGACGCAGACGCAACTTCTCGCGATACAACGTTTTAGAGTCTAAATGAATTACGATGAGAAGATATCGCCCTTAAAATGAACAAATATAATGTTTGAAATGTGTACTGATGAAGGAAAACTAGTTTCAGTCCAATACTATACGGACATTTTGCATAACTTCAATGGAATGGCCCTTAGTTGAAACGTTAAATATTGTATTTAGGTCATTCGGAAGCATATCATGATATTTATAATTAACGTGATAATACACTTTTCCATATCGCCACCGATATTTCCTCACAACCGAAGACGTCGCCCATTCTGCCGATTGACACCATCGTCAATAAAGGTGTATTTTAAACGCTCCTCGTTTGACTCTGAAGAAGTTTGTTTGTTTCTAACCCTTCAACAAATAAGGTAAAAAAAAAAACCCCGCATAAGGCGCATATGGACTCGACGGCGCGTCTCTCGCTCTCGCTCGTGTCGGTCGTGATGTGCAACTTTGGCGACGGAACGCTCGCTCGCTCGCTCGCTAACGAACTGGCGACCTCACAGCTTTTAATTACACAGTAGACACGAGCCACCGCGGCCGCTCTGTTCTCGCCAACGCCCCCGAAACCCAAGAGAGAATCACACGTGTCGCCGATCGCACTCGGGTGCTGGGAGAGATGGGAGGGCCGCCGCCGCCGCCGCCGCCGGGGGTGAGAAAATCGGCCGCTCTTTTGGAGACGCGTGACTTGACTCAGTTTGACTCTCTTCTGTTGGATCTCTCTTGTTTGTCGACGCCCACCACCACCACCACCACCACCACCACCACCACCGCACCGCCTGGACTGTTGCGATGCCCAGGAAACCTGCAGACAGGTGTATAGCTTGTGTGTGTGCGTGGCGCTCGAGAACGTCAAATTACAGACACACACACACACACGCACACACACACACGCACACACACCACACTGGGATTGGTTCTTAGCTAAGAACAGGATTTAAGAACGCGGAAAAGCAGTCGTAGCGACCTATTTGGAGTGCGCCCATGTTCTTAAGGGCTGAATTTGTGAGAAATCATTGGTGATTGCGTTCACATCAATTCTACAGACATCCTCGGATGTAAATAATTATAATAATAATAAATACGAGAATATTTGTATCATTAACAATTACGTTTCACATGCATAGTCATGATTCTACGAGGCATCGTGATGTCCTAAAATAAATAAAAGCACGACACCAACACTGCAAATGGCAGTGAATAAATAAATAAGCACTAAACTCAATCACGTGGATATAGACATAGGGGAATAGAATCTACATTCTGTGAATGAACATGTGAATATCCATAACTAAAATATATTATATGGGCCTCCATAATATATATAATATACATAATATACATATACATATATATAATATACATATATATATAATATATATAATATATATATGATATACATAATATACATAATATACATAATATACATAATATACATAGGGCCTATCAAGATCCACAAGTAGCCTCCTCATGTATTTAACTCAACTGTACAATTGAATCTGCTCTCAGCCGTCTTGTTCTCTATTGTTATTTTTCATTGTTGGTTCTATTTTGTGGAGAAACATTCCACTGCTCATCTTACTGGTCACCGGGGTCTGAGTACCGCGACCCCGGTGTGCACACGGCCCTGTGGTTGCCCTTATAAGGAGCTGTGGGCGTGTCTGTATGCTAATTCAGGTGTACGAGCACACGCGTTCCATTTAAGAATCAGTGGCGTTCCTCATGCGGGTGAGCGCAGCTGAGAACACTTTGGCGGTTTAGGAACACATTTCCCCGCGTTCATGAATCCGGCGGACAGATTTCTTAAGTTTGTTCTTACGAAGTTCGTAAGAAGACAGATTTAAGAAGACACTTAAGAAAATGTTCCAGAATGAGGTCCGTTGTTATTGTTCATCGCAATTCCAGTCGAGCCGTGTCACGGAAAGATGGTTCATCGCAATTCCGGGCTAGCGGTGTCATGGAAAGAAGGTTCGATTCCCAATTCCTGTGTCCATGGCGAGTTACAGGCCCCCGTTCCCAGTGACACTTAGCGAAACCAGAATAGCACTTTGCTCTGATCTGATCGGACATTCGATGAAGTACGTACTCGTGTGCCGATCCCACTGTTATGTCGTGTTGTCCCCCAATCGCCGTAGCGACCGACACACACACACACACACACACACACACACACACACACACACACACACACACACACACACACACACACACACACACACGGACTCGGAAAAGGCCAAAGTGCTATATCGACGTTGTTTATGTTGTTTACGCCGGTGACAGGCGGACACTTACGCTAAGCTAAGCGCTCGGCGGGCAGCGTCGCTACGACGAAGTGAGGACGGCGAGGACGTCGTGGTATCGACAGCGGAATGTTTTAGTCTTGGTGGAGCCCGGAGGCAACACTTAAGATGCTGTGATCCGCCAGACAGGTGTTGTGCTCTTAAGAAGCGAATCAGACACACACACATACATGCAACACACATACCATGGCAGGCTACCACAATCACCACACACACACACACCAATAACATTCCAGCGCACACACACCACACACACACGAAAAAGACAAAACAGATGCTGTATCAGGCATGCGATGCAACAACATATCACGACACACACACACCACAGCACACACACACCAACACACACACACACACACACACACACACACACACAACACACACACAACACAGTTTGAGAGATTGAGACACAGCAGCGTCTCGAACAAGTTCGAGTGAGAGCAGAGAGAGAGACGAGAGAGAGAGAGAGAAGAGAGAGAGACAAGATGAGAAGACAGAGACACGAGAAGAGGAAGAACGAGGAGCAGAGAGAGAGAGAAGAGAGAAGAGCAGAGACGAGGAGACGAAAGGATGGAGAGGAGGGACGAGAAGACGAGCAGAGAGAGAGTCGCGCAGAATCTCGGCGAGGTGGGATGAGACTGCCAGGAATCGCTATTGGGCACGGCTGTGCTCCTCCTCTCTCGCTGCTCATCGGAGACGTAGGGCAGCGGGAGGCACGGAGGAGGGCAGAAGGCAGGCACGAGAGAGCAAGAGAGGAAGAAGAAGGCCGAAGAAATAAAGAAGGAAAGCAGTGAAGTCTGCAGAGCTGTGTGTGGCTGCTGTCATCGCCGCCGAAACAAAATGGAAACGCACTCTGTTCTGTCACACGGTGACGGCGGCGCAGCAGACCAAAGCAGGATGACCTTTGACCTCACCGGGGGGAGTTTGTTGGGTCTATAATATTGTATTCTTTTGGACCAATTTTTATTGACAATAATATTTTATGCCGACGAGACGATCTTGCACCTTTTCAGTGCTTATTTTTTAAATACATTTTTTATATACAGTACATTTCTAGAATTTGTATATTCTTTTCTGTTAATACCAACGACATAAGAATAAAAACAATAGAATAATTAACATAATGTGTATACGCCTCAAAGAATAACAATAAATCTAAGAAAATAAGTTGACTAGAATAGAAAGGATAGAAGGAATAGAAACCATCTGCAAAGAGTCGGAAGAAAACTTTAATGTATTTTTTTATTATCAACATGACAATGACAGTTGAAATCTCTGCCCCGCCCACTCCCTCCACACCTCCCTCCATCCCTCCATTCTTTTGTCTCTCCCTCCCTCCATCCATCCATCCATCCATCCATCCGTCCATCCTTTCAGACTCAAAGAAGCAGAAGAAGGAGGCCAAGAAACGAGAACGCACTCCCATGGACTAAAGGCTTCACGCGTCACGTGACCCACGCGTCACATGACCCACGGCGGCAGCGAGGGCAGGAAGAGAGAGAGAGAGAGAGAGAGAGAGACAGAGAGAGAGAGAGAGAGAGAGAGAGGGGGGGAGAGTGTCCTTTAGGTTGACAGTATAGCAACACTCGGGGACACCGGTTGGGGAAACAAACGAACAAACAAACAAACAAACGAACAAAAAAACGAAGAAAAAAAAAAGTCTTAGCGGTCGTGTTGACCTCGTGTTTTATAATAGTCTCGTCCTTTCTTTCTTTCTTTCTTTCTTTCTTTCTTTATTTCGTCGTCCATCTTAGTTCCCGATAAGACACAAACTTCCGTTGAAGCTACGTAGCTACGATATACCGTATAACCACCGCCCGCCCCCCCTCCACCGCCGTAGCCCTCTCTCACCTAACCGTGTTATCTATCGCTAGGACATTATTGTATTTTTCCCGACAAACCCCACCCCCCCTCTGCCTGTCACGGCGGCCTCATCGATAGCGGACGACGAAAGATATGAACGTACAATAACGAGAAAGATGAATTTGTCGGGAGGATAGCATACTGGGAATACAGTGGTTGGTAACCAGTCCGTGGAAAACGGGGTCCAGACAAGATCGTAATACCGTTTATGAATGTGTCGTGTTCGATGGAGAGCACATCCTTCAAACTGTCATCCCGATAGGAGTGGTCCCTGAGAACACACAGATCTCCCGTGATAACTCCCATGCGGGGGCCCCTGGGATGAGGTGCTCCTATACGAACCCACACTTATCCCCCGGAAAAGACGCACACTTATCCCCCCCCCCCCCCCCCAAGTCGAGCGGAGGCTGTGTATAATGTATTATTTATTAGGATTAATATACAATATTTCCGTGATGTATTTCCTTTTTTCTGTCACACTCCCGGGAGCGGGAGGCGCTCGATCAGCAGCCTCGCGCGCCCGGGAACGGGACGAGACTTCCAGCGACGCCAAAAAAACGCTGATTTGAAACGCGACGATAAATCTCAACGCTAATGTGACATCGGGATGAACGTTGAGAAGATCTATGAATGAATCTATGAATTAAAAAAAGAAAAGAGAAGTCCTTTATTTTGTCAATTAATGCGGTAATTTATTACACAGTAAATAAACAATGTGAGCGTTTGCCCGGAACGCCGCGCATCTGCTTTCGCTTATTTTTCAAAGTTCCGGCCAAAGCCGTTTGAGGAGAGGAGGTGGGGGGGTGGGGGGGGGGGAGGGGGGCGGTGAGGCACGCGTCCAACTCGGCGCCTCATCCAAACCCGTCCGTCACCGTGATAAGTGGAGTCGTGTCACGCTCGCCGACAGACGTGGCGTGGCGTCGCTCACACACACACGCACACACACACACACACACACACACACACACGCACACACACACACACACACACACACACAGTCGGCCCGGGCTGAAAAATGTCGGATTAATCCGCGACGGCGCTTAAGCTGCCGTGTGAGTGATATCCCCCCCGCGGCGGCAGGGAAGTGAGAGGCCACCCGGAGGCCCCGTCGTATCGGGGTGGGTGGGTGGGGGGGGGTGTAGCTCATCGCGAGGTGTTTGATGGGACGGCGAGTGGTCTGGCCTTGTCACAGACCTCGTTTTTTTTTTTTGAAGGTGCACTATGGAGGCTTTGTCCCCCCGCGAGCGGCCCCCTAGAGGCCCACGTTTGAAGCGAGATTATCGGCCCCCCACGCCGGACCGGAATAAAACGGTTCGGCGTTTCGATCTTTTTTTTAATCGAGTGAATAGCTGCAGTAGATAAGTTGTTGTTGTTGTTGTTGTTGTTGTTGGCGGCGGAAGGTATTTCTACAAAGTATGTGGAGTTGAGGAGCCCCCGCTGAAAGTTAAAGTTAAAGTTATTAAACACAGCATGCGGTGGTTTATGGTTTGGGAGCGACTCTTAACTCACAAAAAAAAATCCCCAACAGATTTTTCAGGTACAAGTTTCTATCCGTGTATGGAGAGAACACGTACTACAGTACACAGCTCCTCAGCCGGGGGTCAGCCAAAGTGCGATCCGGTGAAAAGGTTGACGTCTCCCCGTCAGGGAATTCCCGAAACCGGCGCCGTTCGGAGCGAGGTTGTTGACATCAAACCGCTCCGATACAGCGCTGTTCACTGTCTGGGGGGGGGGGGGGGGGGGGATGGGATTTTTTATTCCAACGTTCCTCGCGTTTCCTTGCGCAACTTCAGAAGTCGAGGCGGCGGAGGAGGGGGGGGGGGCGGGGGGGGGGGGGATTTAAAAGGGATTTATGTCGGCCCGTGTGTTTGAACGTGTGTTTGTGTTCGCTTTCATCATGTTCATCGTCAAGGTGACCCGTAAACATTCTTCATCGTCTCCGTGTTGCTCATCGGAATCAACAGACCATCGGTGTGCCGTCAGAGCTAGCTGGGCTCGCCTTCACACGGCTAATGTCAAAAGGGCTCAACTCCTTAAACGGAGAAAACTTGACGTATAAATGTTCTTTGTTTTTTTTTCCGAGATAACTTAACTTAACGAAATAACGTTTTTTGTGTGTGTGTGTTTATTTGGTTTTGCTGTGGATATGTCCGATTTATTGTGGATGTTTCATTATTCATGGATATAAGTGTAATATTTTTGGTGGTAGCGTAGCGTCGGTGCGGTTCGACTTTTCGTCGGGTTGTGCGTTGTTTTGTTTTAACTGACGGAAAAGTCAGTTGGTGTGTGCGTGCGCGTGCGTGTGTGCGTGTGTGTGTGTGTGTGTAGTCGTATTTAAAGATGAAATAAGATTATGTTATATTTGACGTAGCGCAATACTCGACAAGCGTCGACAAACTTCCGCCGTTTTCCGAGTTCGTTTCGCGTAACACACACACACACACACACACACACACACACACACACACACACACAGCGTATTTATTTTTTAATTCAACACGAAAATATATATCGCCGGATTGTAAAAGAGGAGCAAGCCACAGTGCCTTACGAACAAAAAAGAAACGCCATTGAACACACACACACACACACACACACACACACACACACACACACACACAGAGTTCTCTCACGTTTTTTTTGTTATCTGTCGACCGTTTGAACGTCCATCTCGCGTGCGCTGCAGATTCGGGAAGCCATTGTCGTCGCCGCCGCCGCCGCTCGCCCGGGTTTTTGGTATTCAGCCCGAAAACTGCCGAGTCGCAAAGTCATTTTTTGAGGGACGATCCTTCAAAAGAGCCGATCCTCACGGGTGCTGGCGGGGCGGTGGGAGGGGGGGGGGGTGTGTGGAGGAGGGGGGGGGGGGGGGGGGTGGCGGGGGGGGGGTAACTCGCGAGTAAACCCACATTAACAGACATCGGGAGTGTTTCGTAGCTAAGCGAGTGCTAAATAATAGAACAACAACACGAATTACATTTTAACACCCCTACCCCCCCCCCCCCCCCCCCCCGGAGGCAAAGCCGGCTGTCATTGTTTGGTGTGTGTGTGTGTGTGTGTGTGTGTGTACGTGTGTGAGCATGTGTGTGTGTGTGTGTGTGTGTGTTTCTGCGTTTGCATGCCTTTTTTCTTTGTACTTTGTTTAACGTTGCAGTATTTTCTACTTTTATTTTCTCCGTGTGAATCGGTACTGGTACATTCGTGTGTGTGTGTGTGTGTGTGTGTGTGTGTGTACATGTGTGTGTGTGTATCAATTAGTTATTATACTTTGTACGCCGAACAATATTTTCATCCACACACACAAGGGACTTACATCAGGGAGGAGGCACACTTTGTGTCTATGTCTCTCTCTCTCTCCCCTCTCTCTCTCTCTCTCTCTCTCTCTCTCTCTGTCTCTCTATCTCTCTCGCCATTCTCATTCTCTCACAAGAAGCAACACACTTTCAAAGACTTGGGATTTGGGGGCACACACTATGTGCTGCCAACACACAGAATAACCGATTAACGATCATTATAATGTACATTTTGTACAACATTTTATAAATATTTGTTTATTTTGTCATTCTAAAAAAAACTACAAAAAATAAGATTCTAATAATGACGTGTTAACACAAATGAACTATGAGATGTTGAACGGTGAGACCTGGAAGCCGATATAGAATATATACGTCTGGATTCAAAGCTGTATTTAAATATGTATGCAGATGATGATATCAATTATAAAGTGTTTGGAAAGACCAGATGACATTGGTTATGAATGGAATACACATATATATATATATATATATATACATAAATAGATAAATATACATATTTTGTATTTGTGAGGCCGTGGGGGGTTTTTTTCCGAGGAAAAGGATCACCGGCGTTGCCAAACGGAAGACAAAGTGGAACTACCGACCCAACGTACCCAACGTACCCAACGTACCCAACGTACCCAACGTACCCAACGTACCCAACGTACCCAACGTACCCAACGCCAACCAGAGTGGCAACAGCATGAGACAGAAATACAACTTATGAAAAAAAAAAAAAAAATGGAACTCCTGCCATTTTGTCACCCCGTTTATTTTTGTTTTTGTTATGTTTTCTCGAACGAATAAAGTTTGAAATGGTTTCAATGTCCGAAAACAGGCGTCCCCCTGCCGGACAGACACGTTGAATATGAATATTACAAAAAAAGAAAATGAAAAAAGAAACAAAAAATGAAAACATAAGCCTGCTGGGAAAAAAAAAATGTACAAATATAAAAAAAAGTGTCTCCGATGTCGATATATAAACGGCGTAGCGTTCTGTTCTGTCTAGCGTTGTGTCTTTTGCATTTGTACATAAGCCCCGCCCCCCCCCCCCGATTTACGCTCTCTAGATTCTATGTGACGCAGTTGAAATGTACATACGTGTGTTGATTAGCGGACTTTATGCTCTGATTGTTCCCTTCTCTCGATGACCTCCGACCCCCCCCCGTCTCCCACCCCCCCCCGTCCCCCCCATCCCCCCGTCCCCCCCCCCCCCTCCCTCCTGTACAGTAACCACGGTCATTATTTCTATTTTGCTGCATTTGTGATTTCTTTGCTCTTAACCCAATAAAAAAAAAACTCTCTGAAAATGTTCACATCCTGGGCCCAGATACAGCACAATTATTACAAGACAAACTGTTACACCCACATGTGTGTTCTTTGGGATGAATAAAATTCTATCTTATCTTACGTTATCTTATCTTTTATTTACTTTATTTAATTAATTAACGACAAGGCTTATATACGACGTCGTCGAGACGAAGAAACGGCCTCTTTGCATATATACGGATTTTTGCTTGTGTGGTAAAACAAAGAAGACAAAAAACACCTTTTTTTGGTTCTTAATTTATCTTTTATTATTATTTATTTTCGGTAAAGGTAGTAGGCGGGCGGGGGGGGGGGGGGGGGGGTGGGAGGAGGTGGGGCACGTTGTTAAAACACCAAAAGCGTTGAGAAAAGTTTTGCGAATGAAAAAGAAAGTTTCCCCACCGTGAAACAGAAATAAAGAAAAAAGGTCATTAATCACAGCAAGAGCCCCGCAAACGGATAAAAGAAATAAAGGAATAAAGGGAAAAAAAGCACAGAGCCCCTGACCCCCCCCCCCACCCACCACCCCCCACCCCCACTTTAACCATATTTGTAATTGCATTAGCGGGGAAATAAAACGTTTTGTTGGTTGTTAATTAACCGGGGACGTCGACGGACCGCGGAGAGTTTCAAATTAAGAGCGGCCCCTCCGTGCAACGGGGAAAAATAAAACGCGCTCTTAATATTTTTTTCGGATTT
>PIJE02003552.1:33677-36177 GCA_002895965.2 Coryphaenoides rupestris | reverse complement strand
GCAAAACTGTGCTGAAATATGTGTTGAATTGTTTTGTGTGTTGACTTCATTCCGGTGTGTGTGTCTGTGCGTGCGTGTGCGTGCGTGTGTATGAGCACTCACACAAGAGCGGAGCTAACCAGCTAGCATCATGGGTCACAATCTTAGAGGGTAATTCAGAGTCATAGAGCATTTTCACAGATCCTCAGAAGCAGGGTAAAGTAACTTCCTGTTCCTGTCATTTTAACATCAAGTGGGTCTGTCTCAGCACCAGCATGGTATCAATGTATATTTACTGGACTAGTTGTGTCTATACTGGTACACTGTATATTTACTGGACTAGTTGTGTCTATACTGGTGCACTGTATATTTACTGGACTAGTTGTGTCTATACTGGTACACTGTATATTTACTGGACTAGTTGTGTCTATACTGGTGCACTGTATATTTACTGGACTAGTTGTGTCTATACTGGTGCACTGTATATTTACTGGACTAGTTGTGTCTATACTGGTACACTGTATATTTACTGGACTAGTTGTGTCTATACTGGTACACTGTATATTTACTGGACTAGTTGTGTCTATACTGGTGCACTGTATATTTACTGGACTAGTTGTGTCTATACTGGTACACTGTATATTTACTGGACTAGTTGTGTCTATACTGGTGCACTGTATATTTACTGGACTAGTTGTGTCTATACTGGTGCACTGTATATTTACTGGACTAGTTGTGTCTATACTGGTGCACTGTATATTTACTGGACTAGTTGTGTCTATACTGGTGCACTGTATATTTACTGGACTAGTTGTGTCTATACTGGTACACTGTATATTTACTGGACTAGTTGTGTCTATACTGGTGCACTGTATATTTACTGCACTAGTTGTGTCTATACTGGTTCACTGTATATTTACTGGACTAGTTGTGTCTATACTGGTACACTGTATATTTACTGGACTAGTTGTGTCTATACTGGTACACTGTATATTTACTGGACTAGTTGTGTCTATACTGGTACACTGTATATTTACTGGACTAGTTGTGTCTATACTGGTACACTGTATATTTACTGGACTAGTTGTGTCTATACTGGTACACTGTATATTTACTGGACTAGTTGTGTCTATACTGGTGCACTGTATATTTACTGGACTAGTTGTGTCTATACTGGTACACTGTATATTTACTGGACTAGTTGTGTCTATACTGGTGCACTGTATATTTACTGGACTAGTTGTGTCTATACTGGTACACTGTATATTTACTGGACTAGTTGTGTCTATACTGGTACACTGTATATTTACTGGACTAGTTGTGTCTATACTGGTGCACTGTATATTTACTGGACTAGTTGTGTCTATACTGGTGCACTGTATATTTACTGGACTAGTTGTGTCTATACTGGTGCACTGTATATTTACTGGACTAGTTGTGTCTATACTGGTGCACTGTATATTTACTGGACTAGTTGTGTCTATACTGGTGCACTGTATATTTACTGGACTAGTTGTGTCTATACTGGTGCACTGTATATTTACTGGACTAGTTGTGTCTATACTGGTGCACTGTATATTTACTGGACTAGTTGTGTCTATACTGGTGCACTGTATATTTACTGGACTAGTTGTGTCTATACTGGTACACTGTATATTTACTGGACTAGTTGTGTCTATACTGGTACACTGTATATTTACTGGACTAGTTGTGTCTATACTGGTGCACTGTATATTTACTGGACTAGTTGTGTCTATACTGGTGCACTTACAGACCTACATCCAACGGACCCGTCATTCATGTTATGAGCTACACCTGTGGTTTTGTCCTGTGTAAAGGGTCTCTATACTATATATTCAGCTAGATTTTGCGTTGAAACTTTCTGTGGAAGGCTGTGTTCAGTCAGTCGGCAGACTTTGCTGTCTGGTCCTTTCTTTGAGACCGGGTTTCGATTGTAGTGAGGGGAAAAAAATACCCTGACAGCGCGGTGACTGGTCCTCTGCTTACACCGGCATTGAGCACCTATTAGCGCTTAGCCTAGCGGACCCTCTCGAAACAGAGAACCTCATACTGTGTGTGACTCTTTCTCCCTTTGCTGTACCCTGTTGTGTACAGCAAATATGTCGTTGAGTTGGGTTACCGCAGGACAAAGTACAAAAAGAACAGCGTTTAATTAAAGAGGAAATGCTCACGTTTTTTATTTCATCAACGTTCTATAAAGGTTGTATCTCACCTGTGACCAGCTGCTCAGAGGACAGGCATAATGTCCTTTGGAAGGAGATCCTCCAGATTTGTGTATCTTTCTTGCTATTAGCAAAACTCATCACTTGATTTGTGGAACAGAAAGCCGGGAGGCTAAATCATTGTTGTGGGAGATCGTTCCGTGCTGCTAAATGTCAGTCGGAGAGAGTTGGAGTCCAGAGTTTTATATGTCAGTCAACATTGGATTGCGGGGCATAAAACCAGGCTTTGTTTTTGAGGGTTTTGTTTCCAGAGACATGTTATGCAGGACTGCGTCAAG
>PIJE02003552.1:26177-31177 GCA_002895965.2 Coryphaenoides rupestris | reverse complement strand
CTTGCTGATGCTCTGATGCTTCCTGTGTTTTCATCCGTATCTCTCCGTGTGTGTCCGTGTGGCTCCGTGTTTGTGTCTGTACTGTTGTGTCTTACTTGTCAACCTCGGTTGAGTGTGCACATCTAACACATCTAACAAAGTGTCTCCAACTAACTAAGCATTCACCTCCCTGAGCATGTATTTTGCCTTGTTACCTATGCCCTCGCACACACACACACACACACACACACACACACACCACACACACACACGCACACTGCAAGTAAATCCTAGAACATATATATGTGTGTGTAGTCCTATATCTCACTGCTCATGCTCAAGGCCCAGTGACTTCACCCTCTAGAGGTGGAGGACATAAAACTGTGCTGACACTGGCCTACTGTGATAGGGGGTGGGGGGGGGGTGGGGGGTAGGGGGGTACTTATTGATTACCTGTCTCTGCGGGGGTAATGGGATCTGGGACGTAGAGCGGTGTGTGGTGCAGGAGACTAGTGGGGGTCTTAGTAGTGGGGGTCAGAGGAGAAGGGAGGGAGACGACCCCAAGAGACCACCGCTACCGCCACCGCCACCACCGCCAGCACCACCAGCAGCACCGCTGACTGGCCTGTCGCCTAATTAATACCGTATGTAGCCTTTATGTGGCCACGCTACAAAGCACTAGCTCGCTAACCGCCAGCTATGCTGCTGGTGTCTCAATGAGCTCATCGATTAGCTTTCCGTTTAAGCTTCCGTCAGGATATATCTTGTTTCCCACCGAAACGCATAGAAGCTCAGAGTTAACATATTATAATCAGCTCTGGATTGAGATGCCTGCTTGAATTACATTTGCAACCCTTATCGACGATTATTCAACCTGCTTAGCATATTGCTCGCTCTGCCTGCAATCCCATAATGACAATTCCTGGGTTCCCGGGCGGTTTTCAGCGAAAAATAAAACTGAAATTGCGATGCAATAGCGATGCTCTCTACGCCTCAGTGGTGATCACTAGTCCAATACTTAGTGCTGTAATGCTGTTACTTGGAAGAGTCTTACTATAGTCATGAGATTGAGTCCTGATAAAATACTATACTGGCCGTGTATGGTTACGTATGGTTATGTAGCTAAGACCTTGGGTGGCGATTTTCATGGCATATCCAGTTTTTATTTGCTTTGATTTGATTGCAGAGTGTGTATCAGGCAAATACTCGGATGGATTGGGAAGTGTGTGCGTGCGCGCGCGTGTGCACGTGTGTGTGTGCGTGTGCGTGTGTGTGCGTGTGTGTGCGTTTGTCAAAGTGTGAAAAGAAATGTATTTTTTGTGTGTGTGTGGATGTGCAAAACCATTTATTGATGATGATGATTGTGTGAGCGGACGGGCGTGCGAGCATGTACACCGCTGTGTAAGTGAGTGACTCTCCTGTGGCTTCCTCCCAGGCCTCACGGAGAGAGTTCAGGGCTCACCTGGATGAGGTCATCACACTCAAGTCCAGGTACTCTACCTTGGACCAGGTAAACAAAATAAACCTCCTGTCCACCCACCGCCGGCATGCAGACTAACCGCCACCACCATCACCACCACCACCGCTGCGCCGTAAACACTGTCCCACCACCACCAAAACCACCACCATACAACGTCCAACAACAACAAAACCAGTGTAACCATGGCGATGCAGCGACGTACACACGGGTGTCAGGAAGCAGGAAGCAGAAATGGGTTCAGAACTCACCTTAACTAGCAATCAGTGTGAAGTCATGGAGCTTATTCAATGGAAACTAGAACTAGCATACTGCTCACAGCTGAGCTTTGCAATAGCCCTGTTCCACACACACACACACACACACACACACACACACACACACACACACATGCCTCGGCTCAGTGGGGTCCCATCTCGTAGCCTAAGCCACGCCCCTTCCTGTATACCCGATGGGACCTTATTTTGGAAAAAAAATATGTATGATAGTCAAAGGAGAGGGAGAATTTTTTTTTATTCCGTTTGAATTGTGCCATGAATTACACATATGATGTTTGTCAATTTAAAAGATGATTTTCACATGTCAAGTAAGTGGCAGTTTGTTGTAATACAGTAAAGAAACATGTAGTAACATGTAACATTTTCTGTACTCCATCTCTCATCCGGCACAATATACGTCACCATGTATCTTACCTGATGTGTTTTATACAGCAGCTCCTTGTCATTTTATTAGCCGGGACGCAAAAGAACCAGCCGGACCGGTTGCACACCCAGTATCAAACACACAATAACCTCATAGCATTAGCAGCTCTGGGTAGCATGTGGAGAGAGACAAGCTACGTGACTTCTGGGAGTTGTAGTCTAATTATATATTTTCACCTTTACTGTACTTTACTGTTTTACGACAAAATGAGACTTAAATTGAGAGATTTAAATTGACAAACATCATATTTGTAAATCATGGTACAGTTCAAACGGAATTTAAAACACATACAGTATTTTCCCTCTCTCCATTGACCATAATTTTTTTTTTTTAAATAAGGTCCCATAGGGGACACCGGAGGGGGCGTGGCTTAGGCTCTCTATAGTGGTATCTGGGGATTAACTCCTCCCACCTCCTGCTCCCCTCCCACCCACACGCCAAGACTGCCTCCCTGCATCTTCTTCCAATCTCTCTCTCTCTCTCTCTCTCTGTCTCTCTGTCTCTCTGTCTCTGTGTGTGTGTGTGCCGCTGATCCATGCAGATACACATCGTAACCCATCCACCTACATAGTTATGTGACTGACACACACTTAGGAGTCGTGTGTTTGTTGTTGTGTGTTTGTTTGTGTTCATATTTAGTTGTTCATGAACTGTCTGCGTGTGTGTATGTGTGTGCGCATAGAATATCAAGCTAGCTCTGGAGTAGCATACACTCCATGTACCAGTCAACAACAAGAACAAGAACCACTCCCTTAACTCTCTCGCTCTCTCCCTCTACCCCCCACCCCCCCCTTGATGGTGTCCTTCTCCTATTTATTTATTTTTTAATGTTGTTTCTACCCGACAAGAACAGCAGACATTTGTGTAGTTTCCATTTGTAGTTTCCTCACGTCGCTCTTCCTCCCGGAGTGACTCTCACGCTGGCTGCTGATTGGCTGATTGATCCACCGGCCCCCCTTAGTACCTGCCCCCATCTCTCTCTACCTGACCTGGCCACCCTTGCTAATCTGCACATGTAGCAACGCTCACACACACACACACACACACACACACACACACACACACACACACACACACACACACACACACACACACACACACTTCCCATTAGAATAAACCAAATTATAAGAAAACAAAAAGAAAACTACTCACACACTGGAAAGAATCAACCAAAAAACAGAGTAAATTAGAATGCTATTTGGCCCTAAACAGACAATACACAACGGCAGAATACCTGAGCACTGTGACCGATCCCAAACTCAGGACATCCTTGACTAGATACAGACTCAGCGAGCACAGCCTCGCCGTGGAGAGAGGCCGCCACCGGCAGACCTGGCTACCAAGAGAAGACAGACTCTGTACCCACTGCACCCAACAGGAGGTGGAAACCCAGCTACACTTCCTAACAACCTGCCACCTATACCAAGACATTAGAGATACATACTTCCCACAGATCTCAAACACCCAAAAGAATTTAGAAAACTTAACAAACAACCAAAAACTTCCATATCTGCTGGGCGAGGTACAGGAATGTGCAAACACAGCAGCAAGATTTGTGAGCTGTTGCGACAGGAAAAGGACATCCAACGGAATACAACCTCCATAAAGACTGTCAATCACCTGTCAATCCCCCTTTATTATTATTATCATCATTATTTTAATTTTTATTTTGTTGTTATTATATATATATATTATATATATATCTTTTTATTTCTTTTATTTTTTTTTTTTTCTCTTTTCCATTTTTTTTTCCTATTTATTGTATCTCATTATTTTGTATATTTTGTATTTTTTGTATATATATTTTTTTACTTTTACTGTATATATTTAGTTCTTTATAAGTATACTTTTTATTTACCACTCGCTTTGGCAATGTAAATGTATGTTTCCCATGCCAATAAACAGTGTTGTGCCTGAATGCATTCATTGAACGATAGTTCATGAACTCGTTCATATTTTACTGTATTACTGCCTGATGAACGTTACTGTGAACGTGTTCATTCTGGTGTCTGTGAACGCACGCTCTCTCAGTTTAACTTCGTTCAATAGGGTGCCAGATTTCTATAGAGAAAACCCGGCTAAAACACACCGTAAACAGGCCTTAATATGTAGCGGAAAAAACACCCAATCTGGCAACACCAGCCACCAGTGTCGCACTGCCGCATGCGTCATCAAAACAAAGTGTTAAAGCAACAATGGGGAAATGCTGTCCCCTCAATGTTAATGTAAACCCTGGTTGGATAAGGATTCAAAATTGGATATGAAGATGAAATCTGACGCATAGTTTCAGTGTTAAAACTGATAAAATAATTGCTGTCTGTGGTTCTATATCGTCTCTCTCTCTCTCGCTCTCTCTCTCTCTCTCTCTCTCTCAATTCAATTTCAATTTCAATTTAAAGAGCTTTATTGGCAGTGTTGGGAAAGTTCACTTTCAAAATGAACTAGTTCAAAGTTCAGTTCACAAATTTTAAAATGAACTAGTTCAGTTCATAGTTCATAATTCAAAATTTTGAACTAAGTTCACAGTTCCAAAAATGAACTAGTTCATAGTTCTTTTTTTCAATATGTTGCTGCGAGCTATTATTTTTCAAAATTATTGCCACAGCCCATATAGAACCACAGACAGCAATTATTTTATCAGTTTTAACACTGAAACTATGCGTCAGATTTCATCTTCATATCCAATTTTGAATCCTTATCCAACCAGGGTTTACATTAACATTGAGGGGACAGCATTTCCCCCATTGTTGCTTTAACGCTTTGTTTTGATGACGCATGCGGCAGTGAGACACTGGTGGCTGGTGTTGCCAGATTGGGTGTTTTTTCCGCTGCATATTAGGCC
>PIJE02003552.1:0-23452 GCA_002895965.2 Coryphaenoides rupestris | reverse complement strand
TAGATGGAGAGAGAGAGAGAGAGAGAGAAGAGAGAGAGAGAGATAGATAGAAAGAGATCAAAAAAGAGGGAGGAGAGAGAGAGAAGCAAACAGAAAAAGAAAGAAGAAACAAATGAGAGAGAGAAATAAACCAAGAGAGAGAGAGAGAGGGGGGGGGGGAGATAGGGTGGGGGGGGGGTTAAGTTTGGGATGGGTGGTGGGTGGGTGGGTGCGTGTGGGGGGGCGAGGGGGGCGGGGGGGGGGGGTAAGGGATAGTTACTCGAGAGTTGAAGGTCCTCCTGCGATCATCTTTAAGCCCCTCCAACCTACACTGGAGCTAGTGGGGACAGAGCAACGGAAGCACAGGCATCAGTGCATCTGTCCCGGGACCACCGCCAACACACACACACGCACGCGCACACGGACACACACGCACACACGCACACTCAGACAATAAGAGGCAACGATGGATAGATAGACTAACAGACAGACAGACAGACAGATGGACCTGCAGACAGACAGACAGACAGGCAGGCAGACAGGTGTAACACGCAAATCACTCACACTCACAGACATTGACAGCAGAACGAAACGCTAACTTTCAACAGCAGCGTAGATGATAAGACGCTATTCCTGGGAGTTGACGGAACAAA
Source organism: Coryphaenoides rupestris (assembly GCA_002895965.2). Lineage (NCBI taxonomy): Eukaryota > Metazoa > Chordata > Actinopteri > Gadiformes > Macrouridae > Coryphaenoides > Coryphaenoides rupestris. The sequence goes on along the minus strand of PIJE02003552.1, from coordinate 22,820 downwards.
TTGTTGCAAAAAAAAAAATAAAAAAGGATACAAATCTAAACGAGAAACAGACACGGATGTGGAGAAAACACAACAAGCAACACACGTGATCCAGCAGAATCTCACAAAGAAAGCCATCTAAGAACACAAAAACACAGTGAAGACATGGACGTCTATCGTAGCGCTACGTTCACCGGTGTGTACACTGTACAGTGCAGTGCAATACGTCAGCTCAGCCGGGACAGAATGCAGTGGTATTACTGTATGACTGAACACTGCGCTTGGGTCTCAATCAAAGACACAATGCATTGTGGGTGCAGTGACCACCGACGACGACGACGCTATGCGCACATGAACGTGAACACGCAGCCCCAAAAATAACACAATAACACAATAACACAATAACACCAAGACAGGTTTGCACAAATTGCGTTGTGGGCGGTAAAAAAAAAAAGTACAGAAAAATCAAATCACAAAATAACACCATGGAGTTGTCTGAACAGTCTGTCCACAGTGGAAGGGATTAACACGCAAAGAGAGAGCGAGAGAGAAAGAGAGAGAGAGAGAGAGAGAGAGGAGAGAGAGAGAGAGAGAGAGAGAGAGAGAGAGAGAGAGAGAGAGAGAGAGAAACAGAGAGAGAACTTTGGGGGTGTTAAGCATCACCGTTGTCCATTATTTTAGAGAGGAGTGAGAGGATAGAGGAGGAGGGGGAGGAGGAGGATGAGGAGGAGGAGAGAGGAGGAGAGAGGGAGAGCAAGAGAGTGAGAGAGAGAGTGAGAGAGAGGGGAAGACAGAGAGTGAGAGAGGGAGGGAGAGGAAAGAGAGGAAGAGAGAGAGGGAGAGAAGAGGAGAAGAGAGGGAGAGAGAGGGAGGTAGAGAGAGAGAGAGAGAGAGAGAGAGAGAGAGAGAGAGAGAGAGAGAGAGAGAGAGAGAGAGAGAGAGAGAGAGAGAGAGGAGATAGAGAGAGAGAGAGAGAGAGAGGAAGAGAGAGAGAGAGAGAGAGAGAGAAAGAGAGAGACAGATAAGAGACAAGAGAGAGAGAGACAGACAAGAGACAAACAGACAAGAGACAAGAGAGAGACAAACAGACAGACAAGAGACAGACAGATAAGAGAAAAGAGAGAGACAGATAAGAGACAAGAGAGAGAGAGACAGACAAGAGACAAACAGACAAGAGACAAGAGAGAGACAAACAGACAGAGAGAGAGAGACAGAGAAGAGACAAGAGAGAGAGAGAGAGAAGAGAGAGAGAGAGAGAGGGAGAGCAAGAGAGTGAGAGAGAGAGTGAGAGAGAGGGAAAGAGCAAGAGAGTGAGAGAGGGAGGGAGAGGGAAAGAGAGGAAGAGAAAGAGAGGGAGAGCAAGAGCGAGAGATGAAGAAAGAGGTGTAGTGTTTAAATGGAGTGATGGGTGAGGAGTGGGTGTCGGGACAGAGGAACCGGGGAGGTTTTGGAGAACCATCCCCAAGCCTGCCAGAGACTACTGACCCCCCCCAAACCCCCCCACCCCCACACACACACCCTCTCCTCTCTCCCCCTCGCCACCCCCTCCCTCCCTCCCTCCCACCCCTCACTGTGTGACAGAGAGAGAGAGCGTTATGTGAGGATGTGAACGTGGCACAGACACACACGTGCGATGCGCAGGCACGCGCACACACACATCCACGCGCACACACATGCCAAACGTTTGCAAATGGGAATTCTGTCTGGTGGCTCTGCTTGGTTTGGATATGGAGACACTGTATACATTTTCTATATATTCTGTGATCAGGCCACTCAAAGTTTCCTCTTCTTGTTTCAGCGGCCGACGGCCCGGGTGACCGTTTCATCATCGGAGAGTCCCAGGCTGGAGAGCAGGTCCGGACCCCCTCGTAGTAACACTGTTAGCTTGACGCTGCTTAGCTTAGTTTGTCCTAGCTTGGTTTGGTGTAGTTTTGGTGGGGAAGTAGGCTAGTCTGCTGCACTTGTAACATGGTTAACCGATATCGGGCAGGCTAACGACCCTGATGCTGGCGTAAAAGTGCTTTGTGTTGCCGCCTACGGACTCAAACCCGGGTCCTCTTTACTTCCACCAGCGGCTTTGCCCACGAGTCTAGATCATAGGAAAAGGTGGCCAATTCCTCGATTTCCAGTGGCTGTTTTTATCTGTGTGCCTTGTGTTTCTTCTGCTGTGTAACTTGAGTTAATTTCCAACATTGTTGTCACATGCTGCAGAAAATACTTTTCCAGCATCATCAAAGCAAGCTTGCCCAGAGTTGTGTTGCAGAAAGTCATCAATTCATGGATTTGTACATGTGTGTGTGTGCGTGTGTGTGTGTGCGTGTGTGTGCGTGTGTGTGTGTGTGTGTGCGTGTGTGTGCGTGTGTGTGTGTGTGTGTGCGCGCGTGCAGCCCACCCACACGGTGATGCCTGGCCAGGTGATGCGGGTGACGACGGGGGCCCCTATCCCGTGCGGGGCAGACGCCGTGGTGCAGGTGGAGGACACCGAACTGCTCCGCGAGTCCGAGGACGTGAGTCTCACCTCTGACCTTTAAACGTCACCATTCACCTCCAAATAATAATAATAATAATAATAATAATAATAATAATAATAATGATAGATGTACATTAACCAAACCTTAAAAGTTGATTCTGTCAAAGATGGAGTTAAACTGCTGAAAATATTGAATGCGCAAAATTGGAATTGACTTAATTGAGTGAATTAATTTAATTAATTGGCTAAGTTCTGGCAGGAACTGAACCTAGACTAGCGGAGAACAGGCCACCACAGACTCACACTACCAAGATAGGATTGTTATCCAACACTTGACACAATGTCATGATGTATGAAAATGTCTTGCTTGCATGAAACAGAGGTTTATTTCTGTTGTTACATTTACATTTACATTTACATTTAGGGCATTTGACAGACGCTTTTATCCAAAGAGTACATTAGTTTCGAACATTCATAGTTGCAAGGCTCATAGAATGAGTTTCATAATTGCTAGGTTGCCTGCATAATATCATAAGAGCAGACGTGACATTCTGAGCACATAAATGTCACAGAATTCCAGTTACAGACATTGCTGTGCTGCTTGACTTGCGTAGGCCTGTGGTCAACGACATTGCAGACATTGCAGTTTACAATCAGACATCACTATAATCACTGCTATAGAAATGAATCGACAGCCATGGTGATGGGCATCTTTGACAGTCAAGTAATTGGCAAGTACTTGGTGGTACTACTACTACTACTACTACTAGATACTACAAGCACATGCATTTGCAACAACAGCAAAAGGTCATGCTGATCACAAGTTGTCATGAGTGACATTAAGGTGGGCCAAGCCTGGTCCAGTACTTCCATGGGTTTAACATGATACACTACTCGTATAGCGTGTGTTTGCTTGTATACCAGCCTGTTGATGTGGTTCTCAGGGCACAGAGGAGCTGGAGGTTCGGATCCTGGTGCAGGCCCGCCCGGGCCAGGACATCCGGTGAGCCTCCTGGGGGGGTGGTGCTGGTGGGCTGTGGTTGTTGTTGTTGTTGTTGCTGTTAATGTTGTTATTGTTGCTCTTCTCTTGCTTTCTTTATTGTCTATTGTCTATTCCATTGTTCATATACCGAAGGTAAATTCAAAGAAAGACTCATTCAAAGCGAGATTGTACAGTGAACGAAACAAATATCACTGGAATCTCTGACTCACTGGACTAAGTACAATAAAAACATTAGAAACTATTAAGAAATAAAGCTAATGCTAAAGTTTAGTGCTTTAGCTAATGCTAAAGTTTAGCTAGCATCATATCACACCCCAAGATGTCTGTGTCTTCTACTTTTAACCTCCACATGGCCTTCACCCTTAAATAAATCATATTTCTAAAACTAAAAGCGCATCCTCTTCTTTTTCTTATTGTCTCTCTTCCACACCGACCTCTCGTCCCCCAGGCCGATCGGCCATGACATCAAGCGTGGGGAGTGTGTGCTGGCCAAGGGCACCCACATGGGCCCGTCCGAGATCGGCCTGCTGGCCACTGTGGGCGTCACCGAGGTGGAGGTGCAGAAGTTCCCCGTGGTGGCTGTCATGTCCACGGGCAACGAGGTGAGCGCTTAGCTAACGCGTCTCGGCAGTACATACACAAGTTAACAGAGGTCACTTGTTATGACAACATTACATAATGGTGATAAACTTTATTGACTCGAGCAAAGTGCTCCACAGATATAAAGTATAAAAATACGTTAGTATGTATTCATTACAAAGGATAAGAGATAGCAGAATGAAATGCGAAATATGTGTGTGCATACATGCTTGCCCGTGCATGCGTTAGTGTGCTAGGGTGTGCTGAATTAGTATAATATAGTATAATATAGTACTTATATGAGTACTTAGTACAGCGACGTCTGTTACAACACTCCTTATATAGACACCACTCCTTATATAGACATCACTCCTTGTATAGACATCACTCCTTATATAGACAACACTCCTTATATAGACATCACTCCTTATTGAGGGGGGATTCCTACATCATCGCTGCACGGACCACCGGATGACCCTCGGCCACGTGGCCCTCCAATGATGGTGGTGTGTTTAATTTGAGTGACAAAGACACTCCCGGGGTCCGACCAGACGTACAGACAGTTACAGAACTAATTAGGAGGAGGAGAAGGTGGGGGGGGGGGGGACATCCACGGGCTGATTTATTTCTGCCAAATCTCGCTTCACAGGAGAACCGACCACGTTAGCTCTGACTCTGCAGCTTCAAGTTTCTATTAATGTGTGTGTGTGTGTGCGTGTGTGCGTGCCTGCGTGCACACTCAACAGTAAATCCACAACCATAGCTGGAAAAGGAGATGAATGTTGAAAGTGACAAAAATCTGTCAAAATATAAAAACGTGCTTAATCCAAAGGCACCCACATGTGTGTGTGTGTGTGTGTGTGTGTGTGTGTGTGTGCGTGTGCGTGTGTGCGCATGCGTGTGTGTGTGCACGTGCGCCGCTCTTATAGCTGCTAAACCCGGAGGACGACCTCCACCCCGGGAAGATCCGGGACAGCAACCGCTCCACCCTGCTGGCCACCATCCAGGAGCACGGCTACCCCACCATCAACCTGGGCATCGTGGGGGACAAGTACGCCCCACCCCATCCCCCCCGTCCCCTGTTTCCCTCCGTGTTCATTACTCCTGTCCTTCCCTAGCGTCGACATTTTGTTACGTAACCCTTATACCTCCATTATTATGTTGTTTATAATCTGAATCTGCAATATGCTGTTCCTCCATCCCCCCCGTGTGTGTGTGGTGTGTGTGTGTGTGTGTGTGTGCTGTGTGCGTGTGTGTGTGTGTGTGTGTGTGTGTGTGTGTGTGCCACAGCCCCGATGACCTCCTCAACGCTCTGAACGAGGGGGATCCAGCCGTGCCTACCGTATCATCACATCAGGAGGCGTGTCCATGGGGAGAAGGTACCCTACCCCTCCCCTGCCTTTTGTTGATTATGCTGACACCTAGTGGCGGTTGGAGGTAACTGCAGTGGGGAATATACATGGTATATCTCCACAGAGTTTTTTGCCCCAAGTATTGCTTTGAAATAGCTGGCTTCGCTGAATATAAATACACGTCTCGCTAACAGCCTTTACTTTTAATTGCCGTTACAAAAATAATGACAATGGAAGCCTGTGTGTGTGAAGGACGCGTATTCAGCAACAAGATCTTGTTTGCTTAATGACACATTGGCCAGGATGTCAGAGATTGTGAGAGGTCCAACTCAAAAATGTATGATGAAAGCACTTCACCAACAACTTGACAACTAGTCTCTCTCTCTCTCTCTCTCTCTCTCTCTCTCTCTCTCTCTCTCTCTCTCTCTCTCTCTCTCTCTCTCTCTCTCTCTCTCTCTTTAACTTGTGTGTGTCTCCCTCTCTCTACAGAGTTATTGTTTATATTGTGTAGTAGTCAGGGCCAGACTGGGAGCATCCTTCAGGCCGGGAAATATAGTCCCAGTCAGGCCACCCCAGTCAAAATATTAGCAATTGTTACAAATAAATATTGAGTAGAAGCAGAATACTTCACAACTGCTATCCTTAAACATGTATTGACACACACACACACACACACACACACACACACACACACACACACACAGACACCGAATGCCCCTATATTGCGATGCCTTGCGGTAAAAGACGCATTCATAATTTTCGTCCACTCTAAGGCTTACGGTAAAACTTCCTTCCCACACCACTGTTATGTATTTGCCTCCTCACTGTTTGGTTGACCAGGCAACTCTTTTCTCTCCATGTCTGAATCTGGTGCCGACAAGATTTCAGACACGGAGGACAGACATCCATGTCTTGGATTAGTTTAGGTACCGGTATGTGCAAACTTGTAAGCGGTGCACTCTCTCACTGTCTCTCTCTCTCTCTCTTCTCTTTCCAAGTATGTGTTGAATTGTGAAGTATTCTGCTACATGATGAATTGACACACAGAGGATCCAAAACTTGTTTCTGTTTGTTTTTTAATAAAAAAATATATTATATTGTCTTCACTAATGATAAAACATACGGGGCTCTCGGACGCCTACACCAAATGACGCCGATGGTTCACCAAGAAAAATTCACCAAGACTTAATTTTCTTCATTCTGGTGGTTTCTGGCCCTCTGCTCAAGCTCCAGTGTTATGATAGCTGCGTCAGCACTGGCCTGGCCCGCCTCTAGTTCAGTGGCCTGGCCCGCCTCTAGTTCAGTGGCCTGGCCCGCCTCTAGTTCAGGGGCCTGGCCCGCCTCTAGTTCAGTGGCCTGGCCCGCCTCTAGTTCAGTGGCCTGGCCCGCCTCTAGTTCAGTGGCCTGGCCCGCCTCTAGTTCAGTGGCCTGGCCCGCCTCTAGTTCAGTGGCCTGGCCCGCCTCTAGTTCAGTGGCCCGGCCCGCCTCTAGTTCAGTGGCCTGGCTACGGGCATTTTTTTAAATCTGTGAACTCCGGGCCATATAGACGGCCAGGTAGCGTTGAAGACGTCTTTGTGTTCACAGGCTTAATTCTCTCCTATCCTAGGACTACCTGAAACAGGTGCTGGATATCGACCTCCATGCTCAGATCCACTTTGGCCGCGTCTTCATGAAACCAGGGTAAGCTCACACCTTGAACTCCCCGGCTACAAAATAACAAACTCTTTATACTGTGCTTTTTACAAACAAAAGATACATACGGAATTGGCTAGAAGTCACATTATATGCTGACACTGAAGTGCAACACAAGTGAATAGAATCAAATGAAACAAGTGTGCGTGTGTGTGTGTGTGTGTGTGTGTGCGTGGTGCGTTGTGCGTGTCGGTGTGTGTGTGTGTGTGTGCTCTCCTCCAGTCTCCCAACAACATTCGCCACCCTGGAGATGGACGGTGCTCGCAAACTTATATTTGCCCTCCCAGGTAGTGTGTGAAGTTGAGAGAAAGAGACCGATTTAAACTGCGCCCCTCAAAGACAGCCTGTTGACCCCTTCTTCTCCCCCACCTCTCCCTCTCCTTTTGCTACTCTTTACCTCTCTCTCTCTTCTCTCTCTGTCTCTCTCTCTGTCTCTCTCTTCTGTCTCTCTCTGCTCTCTCTCTCTCTCTCTCTCTCTCTCTCTGTCTCTCTCTCTCGTCTGCCCGTTTGGGCCCAGGTAATCCCGTGTCGGCTGTTGTTACCTGCAACCTCTTTGTCATCCCTGCTCTGAGGAAGATGCAGGGATCCTGGACCCCCGGCCCACCATCATCAAAGCCAGGGTAAAAGCTACGTTAACGTTAGGTAGCGCTCTTACACCGGTACGTTAGGAAACGGTACGTTGGCCGCTGGCATGAAAAAAAATTTCATCGAGCTGTCCTGATGTCGGCCGGAGGCCAAGATGGCCGAAGGAGGGATTTTGGCGGGAAAAAAGGTACTTGCTTAAAAAATAAAACACAAATAAAGTTCTGACCCAGAGTCTGGTCGTCATACACAGTATATAAATACATATATTCATATATATACTGTATATATTCTGAAACTTTTTTGTCCAGTGGTGATAGCCTGGCTCTGCCCCTGGCTCTGGTCCCTGTGATGTTGGCTTATTGTTATCGTCACCCTCATCATCACCACCACCCACCCACCTTTACAATGGTCTTGATCATCCCACCATCATCGTCATCATCATCATCATTATTCTTCTGTATTCTTCCCAGTTGTCCTGTGATGTGAAGCTGGACCCCCGCCCTGAGTACCACCGCTGCATTCTGACATGGCATCACCAGGAGCCTCTACCGTGGGCACAGAGCACAGGTGCAGTGGCCTGTGGTCAAGCACTGTTCAGTGTTGAGGCTGAGGGGGGGGTTGAAACAGCTATATGTGCATTGTTCCTGTGTGTTTCCCTCCCCTCCTCTCCCCTCCTCCTCTCCTTCTCTCCTCTCTCCTCTCCCTCCCTCCTTCCCTCTCCTCACACCTCCCCTCTTTCCCACCCTCCCGCTCCTCTCCACTCTCCTTCTCTCCTCTCCTTTACTCTACTCCCCTCCTTCCCACCCCCCCCTCCCTTCCTCCATCCCTGTCTTCACAACTCCTCTCCTCTCCTCCCATCTCCTTTCTTCTCTCCTCTCTCCTCTCCTTTACTCTACTCCCCTCCTTCCCACCCTCCCCCATCTCCCTCTCTCCCTCTTTCCCTCTCCTCACACCTCCTCTCCTCTCCCTCTCATTACCTCCCTCCTAACTCCCTCCCTCCCTCCTTCCCTCTCCTCACACCTCCTCTCCTCCCATCTCCTCTCCTCTCCCTCTCATACCTCTCCCCTAAGTCCCTCCCTTTTCTCTTCTCTCCTCTCCGTCACTCTCCTCCCATCTCCTTTTCTTCCCTCCCCTCCCCTCCTCGCCTTCCTCTTCTCTCCTCACAACCTCCCCTCATTCTCCTCTCCTCTCCTCTCCTCTCCTCTCCTCTCCTCTCCTCCCCTCCCCTCTCCTCTCATACCTCCCCCCTAACTCCCTCCCTCCCGACCTCCCCTGCAGGCAACCAGGTGAGCAGCAGGCTGATGAGCATGCGCAGCGCCAACGGTCTCCTGATGCTACCCCCCAAGACGGAGCAATACGTGGAGCTGCACAAGGGCGAGGTGGTGGACGTCATGGTGATCGGGCGGCTATGATGTCACCGGCGAGGGACAGGAGAGAGCTTTCACATGATATGAGGGGTCAGAACGGGTGGTTCACGGTGCATGTCCACATATCATTGACTATTCTGTAATATGCAACGGCACAGCTAGTTTTTATTGATTTGGATAACGTTGAGGTATAGTCAACATCTTGATCACAAAACCTAGATACATATGAAAAAGAATAATTAATTTAAAGGAAAAAAAAAAGATTATAGTATTTCAAACAAAGAAAGTATAACTTTTAATGAAAAAAAATCTAATTATAAAGAGATTTATTCTGTAATATATTATTATGATTATTCTTCTTATTATTATCATTATTCTTATTATCATTATTATATTAAGGCAACTTTGTTCCTTTCATTGCAATTGCTTTGTGTGTTCAACGCTAGACCTTATCTATAGCAGTAGCATTTTAATAGACGGCTGTAGGTGCCTGCCAGGACAAAAAAGATCCAACTATTATTTTCTCATCTTTAGTGGATTTACAACAACCAGAAAAAAAATCTGTTTTTTGAAAACTTTTGCGGAGGATTTTCCCCACGGTGCTCGGGGGTGGGGTGGGTGGGTGGTTGGGGGGGTGGGGGGTGGGGGGGGGGGGGGGGGTTGAGAGGTGCCCGTCCGAGTGGACACTTTGGGTTTTTTTAGTATTTTTAATTTTCCTCTCATTAGTATGCATCATAATGGCTTTCACAAAAAAGAGCTTTGCTTGTTGTTTATCTTGTGAGTCTTGTTTATGTACGCAGTGCCAAATGCCTGGGGTGGGGGGGCGGGGGGGCAGGAGGGGACAATGGTGGGGTCTGGGGGTAGCTGGGGGGGGGTGGGGGGCGCCTGCCTAACCAGACCCCCCTCAAGCGACACAGTCACAGTGACTGGGTGTAAACACAGACACAGACACACACACACACACACACACACACGTCGTGCACACAATAGTGCTACGACAATCACCCACCCCCAGCACCCCCACCCCCTCCCCCTCCCTCTCCCCCCTCCCCTCTCCCAGGCGAGCAGAACCACGGGGAAATAATATTTTATTTGATCTATTATTGAAGAACAAAACCAGAGCGAGAGAGAGCGAGGGGACAGAATGACGGATCAGAAACAGCTTCTTTAAGTGCTGACAGCCTTTTTAACCAACTTCACAAAAAATGTACAGAAAAAAAAGACAAATAATAAGAACCATATTGTACAGATATATAGGTGACCAGCACTCCTAAAGAAATTATTAAGCAATGAGGAGACGTTGAAGAACGCTGTACTATAACATTTTCTGTAGGCCTAATGATATGAAACTGATGAACGAGACACAGATAATAAAAATCCTTGATCATTATGTAAAAAAAAAAGTTATTGTTGGCTTTCCTTTTTTAAATAAAATATATTTAAAGTGAACAAAGTAACCGTGATTCTTTATTTTTGCGTTGGGTGAAAGTGAAAGGTGGTTCTGTTGTTTTGAGGTTGGGTTGGTGAGAAGTGGATGCAGAGTGAGCAACAACAGGTGAATCTCTGACACAGATTGTGAAACTGGACAAGAACCAGAAGAACAGCAGAGGCCATGGCGGACACGTCGCATTAAATGTAAATCACATCATGAATGAACACGTAAGGAAGAGGCGAGTTTGTTTTCGGTTGGAGATGTTCCCGGCATCACCTGAAAGCGTCCATCCATGAGTCCTTGATTGCCACTCAATGCAGAGCTAACTACTTCTACCTTTAACTTCAATTCAACTTGACTGTAGGCCTACAATTATAGAGTGTTGACCCCGCCAACTCTGTGTTGGGGCTCTGTGTGTTTCCCTGGTTGTTTTGGTCCTGTTCCAGTGTAGGAGGAGCCAGCAGGGCGGAGGTGTGTCCGGAGTACGAGCCACACCTGACTGTTCCTGTGTAGGAGGAGCCAGCAGGGCGGAGGTGTGTCCGGAGTAAGAGCCACACCTGACTGTTCCTGTGTAGGAGGAGCCAGCAGGATATTTGGCTTGGTTGTGATTTTATGTTCATCCATGCACTCACGACATTACTGTTATTACTGACTTGCATGTTTCATTGTGCCTTTATTTGTATAGTTTCTTTTGTGTTGAATAAATGTACTTTACTTTAATCCTTACTTATCTGTGTGGTCTCCCTTGTTTTGTCTGAACTCTAAGCCGGTTCATGACGATTTAACGACACCATTACCTATCCTTAAAATGTAACTAGCCTATCAAAGTGTTTGATTGGATGGTGTTTTCAAATTTCAAAATTAAGTGTAAGAAAAGTGATGACACCCCAGTGCTGATTAGCATATGTAAATGGTGTGTAGGATAAAGATACTGAGGAACTGGTAAGGAGTCAACGTTCCTCACCAGTTGGTGCTGATGGTGAAAGGTTGTTTACCTAATTGGTTGGTAGTCTAATTGGTTATATTTGCATAATTTACGTTATGTTGGTTTGTAAATGTGTGGTACAGACCACACCTTTGAGGTTGTTAGACACGCCCACATGTCAAACCAAACCGTAAGTAAAGATCAAAACTCTTAAAACCTAATATGATTAAATGATTCTTGAAATTAAAACGTATTTTTGGATCAAACACTTCACTGTTATCATTCACCAAAAGTCATTGACTCATAGCCTATCTATTATATCTATTGTTTCTTTTTAAAATGGATTAACTATTCAGAACAGGCAAATGTTTCCTTGTTCATTTCTTGTCCATCCATCCTAAAACCAACATGCTTCAGTAGAAATATGTCTTGAAATATGTGCAGCCAGGTGATGTGTCAAAATGTGTGTGAGTCTGACCCTTCCTTCACAGTGTGAGTCCTCTCCAGCTCTCTGGCTCACAAGTCTCATCTTCATCATCATACACACCTGTCTTCTTCACCTTGTGCTCACATAAGTGCATCCATGGTTTAAGATGGTTGACAGAAGCTGGTTAACAAATAAATCATTGTGTGCAGTCAGTATAGCAATGCTACATTATCCGAATGGAATGTTGTCCCCATTGATACACTGACAGCTGTGTAAACCATGCAAGGCAACAGCCAGCAGTTAGGTGTCTTTCTCAAGGACACCTCAACACTTAGCCTATGGGAGCCGGGCATTGAACCAGCCCCTGTACCTCCTGAGCTACTGCCACCCCAGATCTTGTTACATTCACAAACTCCTATCTGTCTCTGAGGGACTGGACATCCTCCATCCCCCAAACACTGTTCTTCTTGTAGTCGGTCGGTCAGTGTGTGTGTGTGTGTGTGTGTGTGTGTGTGTGTGTGTGTGAGCAGTGCTTTGAGAGGCGAGGGGTGGTACATATGTAGCTATGGGTGGCAGTAGCTTAGGAGATAAGAGCGGTTGTCTGGCAACAGGAAGGTTGTTGGTTTGATCCCTGGGCTCCGCCTAGCTAAGTGTGGAGGTGTCCCTGAGCAAGACGCCACCTAACCCTAACTGCTCCTGATGTGTTGGTTGTTACCTTGCATGGTTGACACCGCTGTCGGTGTGTGAATGTAAGGCAATGCTGTAAAGCACTGTATAAATGCAATCCATTTACTATTTTAGATGGAATTGTATTCCTGAAATAGACACATTTACAAAGGAATTCAGCAAATAATTCCTTCAGTAAATAGTAATATGGCTTATTATTATTATTATTATTATTATTATTATTATTATTATTACTATTTCAAAAATAGTTTTGTATGTTTTCCATTGTAATGTTTCCATTGATGTTTTGCGTTCATTTGTGTGAAATAAACAAACCGGGAGTATAAGCAGCGTCGCTGATGTTGTTCTTTCCACTGTCTCCCACCGGCCACGGCCTTGTTGCAGTAACATGTGTGTTTAAAGCGGGCGCTGGCACTGTGTACTCAGCCACCGCATGAATATATGGATCTATTGATTTATTTATACCGTTTGCATATAAGGTAGTGTGCAAAAAGGTCTGCTGGATGACAATTTAGTGGTAGCCTAAAGTAAAAGGGTTGGGAAACAGAGGCAACTTATTTCGTGTGCCCACCCCCCCTCCCTATGGAAGGCTGACCCTGCAGCCATGTTCCCGACCACCAGGGGCGCTGTGGAGGTACATAGTTGCCAGGGAGACGACATTATAAACAGCGAGCTCTCCTCCTCCTCAGCCCCACAAGGCTCGGAGCGGAGCGCCGTCCTGCGAGAGGAAAGAAAGAGAGAGAGGAGAGAGTATGGAGCCGATAATACGAACCGACGCTGAATGAACGATCGCAGCGTTCATCAAGAGTTGACCGGTGAGGACACACAGACTCCTGGAAGGCTGTTGCTTGAAGCGGTGAGCGGCTCCTTGTCTCCGGGTCTCGACTACTTTACAGACGAGCTCCGCACTTGTGGGCAGCTAAGGAGCTAACTTACTGTAAGTCCCGGGGCAGGCGAACCACTCTGTCCACACACACTAGCTGCTTTACACCAGTAGATTGCTATTGGTTGTATTTCTTTGTGGACACATGGGTGGCATTGGTTTTCTTAAACGTTCCCGGATAACAAGGCAACTGGTTTGGCTCTCGCAATCAATCATTCATTCATTCACCTATAACTCATTAATTGTGATCAGTGGCCAGTGATTCCCAGTCGTCGCTGCGGTGTATGTACTTTAATTGTATTGTATTGTATACATGTAGTTACACACAGCTGAGATGACTGCTCTGCTCTACTTTACACTGTCTTCAAGGAGGGACCACAATTATAAAAGGTCAACTGCTTCATCAGTTAGAGAGTTAAACTGTGTAAATCACACTGCAAATGGCCTTCTAACCTTTATTACAAGTGCGATGTAGGCCTGCTGATGTAATTAAACACTAGTAAATAACTAATTCGTTATTTATATCAGATCAGATCGATTAAGCACACATGGTCCATTTGTTCTTTTCTGTTTACACAGTGGATCTTACCTCTCTTGTGTGTGTGTGTGTGTGTTTGGTGCTGGCTTTTATTGTTTATTTGTATTAATTTAGTGTGTGTGTGTGTGTGTGTGTGTGTGTGTGTGTGTGTGTTTGGTGCTGGCTTTTATTCTTTATTTGTATTAATTAAATGTATTTATGTGTGTGTGTGTGTGTGTGTGTGTGTGTTTGGTGCTGGCTTTTATTCTTTATTTGTATTAATTAAATGTGTGTGTGTGTGTGTGTGTGTGTGTGTGTGTGTGTGTGTGTGTGTGTGTGTGTGTGTGTGTGTATTAGGTGCTGGCTTTTATTGTTTATTTGTATTAATTTAGTGTGTGTGTGTGTGTGTGTGTGTGTATGCAGAGAGCCTCCCACTCGTCGCCCTCCCCACTGCCGGGGTCGCTGTCTCGGTGGCCTCGCTGAGCCGCGGCGGCAGCTCTGGAGACGCTACAGTATATAGAGCTCGAATTAAGTCCACCGGACGAGCAGATGGTCCCGCTGGCTGCGCTGTCTGTTCGTCAGCCGCCGCCGCCACTCGCGTCGATACACGCTGCTCAACACTAACTATGGGAGGGGGATTGAATGTTGGACCAGAGACTGTTGTTGAGGTATCCACGTCACCACAACAACATGGATGAGGATGAATGAATGCATGAGTGAATGAAGATGAACGTTACGCAGCATGAGGTGAACTTTGTTGCGTGTGTTGCGTCAGACAGCAGCGACCCGGACGGCTCCTCACCCCCACAGCTCATTAGTCTGGGACAGCGCTCAGCATCTCCCCCTCTCAGCCATGTTCTATCCATGTGTGTGTATGCAGGGGCTTATTTCTGGATGTATTGTTGCATGAGGTTGGGAACCGAAACAGGCCCCCCGTGTCTCCACGTTGAACCCGCCTGGAGTTAAACGCCTCACAGTCAATCCTTAATCCACTTTAATACTACGTAGTCGCACCCCTGAAATAGACTGTAATCTGGGAGCGATGACAGATTGTGTGCGGGCGTCTGATTACCGGGGGTGTCAGGCGTCGCCGTATAATTCAATACAGTCACGTGATCGTCCCGCAAAAACACGATCAGGGCAGAACGTCGCCTCGTCTAAAAGGTAGATTTACGCGCGGATGGTCGTCAATGTATGAATAGGAAGGTGACCGGTGACGTCACTTAAAGCAGGTGCACGTAGAGACCGTCCGCTGGCTGGACGATGCTCACTTTACGGGATTCCTCGTTGAGGACGGCTGGTTGGCCCAATAACTTAAAGTTGTCGCAGATCAGCTGCCAGACGAGAGCCTCCCCGGGTGGAATAAGAAGGGACTTACTTGTTGGGGCCAAAGCGACGTAGCGCCGTGACTCATGATCCTTTCCAGAGGGTTCATGCACTACAAGCAGACTGTAGTGCTGCTGCTGCCGCACACACACACACACGCACACACACACACACACACACGGCCTTTACAAGTGGCTATTCTGGGCTCCTCTGACACGCAGAACACAGGTAGCTTGTTGAAAACATGTTTATTAGGGAGTTGGCAAAACATGATACAAACTAGAGCGGATGTTACAGGTGGACATGTACTCGCTCTCCCCGTGTGTGTGTGTGTGTGTGTGTGCGTGTGTGTGGTGGCTGGGTTATCCTGTGTGCCTTCAGTTCCCAGACAGACCACAGCCTCACCCAGCACTCAATCAGCCTGACACGAGCCAGGCTTAAACCAGCCATCAACCACACACACACACACACACACACACACACACACACACACACACACACACACACACACACTACTCCACGCAGACCATTATGCAGATACGTTCTGCTAGGTGCCAACTGTCAACCCAGAAACAAATGCTGAATTGAGATCATCAGGTCTGTTTACATTTCAAGGCATCAATCCGTACACCGACTGTAATGTTGCCATGTTGACCAAGGCTAGGTTATGTCATTGTGTTTAGCACGGATGTTTCAGAACAAGTTTTTCAGAAAAAAAAGGTTGTATTCATTGATATTCCCTTCTTGGGTTTCCTTTAACGGTCTGTTGTCTCTCTGTGTTACAGCTCCCATTTAAAGTTCCCACGGAGAGGTGCAGGAGAAAGGCATCGTTGTCCTCCTCGCTGCTATGGCCCCCGGTTCCAGACGCCTGTGCGGCAGCCCATCGTAACTCCCTCTGTGGTGCAACTCCTCAAGCTTGCACCCGTGGGTTGGGGGGGAAGGCCACCAGCAGCAGCAGTAGCAGCAGCAGCTGGCGGACGGCGGTGTGCGGTTAGCGGGCGCCATCCCCAACGGAATGATCTCGTCGTCCCGCATGAACGGCTACACGAACCCGGGTTCCACGGGCCGGGGCGACCAGGCCAAGCCGGTGCACCGGGAGAGGGCCGTGGACTGCCCCGGTGCCCCGGATGTGTGGGAGGTTTGGGGGGGCGAGGAGGAGGAGGAGGAGGAGGAGGAGGAGGGGGAGGGGAGGCGGTCCCGCTGCGGCGCCCAGATGGAGAGGATCCAGCACTACCAGGAGGAGCTGAGGAGGAGGCGGGAGGAGGAAGGTGGGGGCGGGGTCAGGGCCCGCCACGAGGTGGACCCCCGCACCTCGCTGCGTCTCAAGAAGCTGGCGCAGAACCCCAAGGTGGGCATCGACAACCCCACCTTCGACGGGAAGGTTGAGAGGCCGCCTGAGCATGGCCCGGACCCCGCCGCCGGTGAGTGGGGTCTGGGGGGGGGGGGGGGGGTGGTGGTGCTCGTGATGATGGAGGTGGTTCATGTCCCACAGTGAATGGGGTTTCATGGATGTAACATGCTGTGCTGCCAGGGAACATGAGTGTCTGAATGGGGCCCCAATCACAAATGTCTAAATTAATTCAAACATTGAGGGAACCCTACAGAATAGAAACTACCATTAACACAATGTTTGTGGTCAGGAAATGGTCATTATCTTCATCCTTGCTTGAAGAGCAGGTAATCATATAAAGTACAATTAAACGATAAAATAACAATAATAATAAGAAAAAAAACACAGAGGAGAATGGATGTGACTGTGGAAATGCCTGTCAAGATATCCTGTATGGCAGCGGTTCCCAACGTTTTAGGTCAACATGCATAGGATCAGAAACAGATATGGATAAAAAAGGGAGGAGGCTCAGCCTGGAAAGAGAAAGAGAGAGAGAGAGAGAGAGAGAGAGAGAGAGAGAGAGAGAGAGAGAAGTACAACGCACCTCTCTGTTTCTCTCCCCTCCGATTCCTCACTCTCTCTCTCTGTTCCTCTCCTCTTTTATGACTGATAGCTTTAGATGTCCCACCTGACAGTTTCCCTGATTTCAGCCAGTTTTGCATATTTGCATGAATGTTGCTGAATGAATGAAGTTTAGCTGTAGCTGAAGTTAGCTGCACAAGCTAGGCTAGCTAGTGTGTACGTAAAAGACAAATCTGGCGGCAGGAGCTTAAGTGCATTTCGGGTACATTTACAGAAGAGCAAAACCCCTGCCCCCTGCCCCCTGCCCCCTCCCCCACCCCTCGAACAGGAAGAGGAGGGGCTTCCAGATTTGGTGGTGTGAAACAAAGGGACACAGAACAATGGCTCCTGTCATGGGGGCGGGCAGAGGTCAGAGGTCAGAGGTCATCAGCAGAGGAGGGTGGTGTGTGTTTTTACGAGGGGGTTTTAAACGACGTTCATTGACTACTCTGTTGTACTGGATGGAAGGAAGCTAGCTAGCTGGCGAGCTAACTATAATAATAATAATAATGCATTTCATTTTATTTGTAACGCACTTTTCATTCCAGGAATCTCAGAGTGCCATAGTGTAGAGTGTACATAGTAAAAACATAGTTAAAAACATAGTTAAAACAAACTATAATCAAAAAAAACTAAACATAGTAAAAGAAATAGCTGACAGTGATTTAACACAAAATCTAAAACGCCTTCCTGAATAAAAAAGGTTTTTAGGCTTTAGTCTTAAAAGAGTCCAGCGTCTGTGTTGCCCTTAGGTGGTCAGGGCAGGCTGTTCCATAACTATTCATTCCTACTTCAGCTGGTCTTTCAGACGGGTGTCTCTTTAACAAAAAGTGGTGTTATTAATAAATGCTGACTAACAGAAATGTCTTCTCCTGGTGTTGATTCTCAAACGCAGTGCATGAAGTCACACACCGAGGAGACCACGCTCGGTCTCGCCGTCACACCAAACACATGACCTCACGCTACAATATCATCGCGAAACGGCCATAACATGTGTCCCTGACCGCCGGCTGTCTGGTGGAACACATTCTCTTTTGTGTCTCGGGTCTGTTTGCACGGCCAACTGCATTTCAACTTCAAAACCCGACATTACAGTACATTTCCACGCTCACGGGGCTCTGAGGATCTGAGGCTCAAACCGACATGCACAGCCTCGACCGCCTGAGGATCATCACCATGAGTTGCTGTACTCCATCCCTTAACTCGTTAACACGCCGCCCCGAACAAAATGCAGTCGTGCGCAGTCGAGGCGTGAGTTGGCCGGTTATCGACAACGAACGCGGTGTCCCGGTTTAACGACGATTCCCGCCGAGAAGCTGTATCGAGTCATTTATATTCATTTGTTTTCCTTTTTTTTGGACAAGAGGGGCGACCGACTCGATCGACTCCCATAATCTCCCTCTAACAGGCCGGCCCCTCGCCCGCGGAAGGTGGTATTGATGGCTTGCGTTAGACTTGCAGACAAACAGCGTGAATAATGCATCGCTTTGGCATCCGCCGCGCTCCCAGCTGCCAGCGTCACCCAGCACAGCCACCCCGCCCTGCCAGGGTCTCTTTCGCCCTTTTGCTCATCAAGAAGCCGTCATTTCCACGCTTTCCGTTCCCCTTAGCACGGGTTTGAGTGTGTTGAGGTGGCTAACACGTGACGTGTGTAGTGTTAGTGCACCCTGTGTTTACCCGCCATGAGCCTTCAGGGTGATCATTAGCACGGAGAATGTGACCACAGCGCGCTAGAGGAGGCGTCGCTGTGGCCACCGCATTTATTTTCACGTTTGTCATTGCTGACTTCAACTCCCCTGCAGTCTCTCTATGTCTTCCTTTCTTTATTTATTGAGATGTAGCTAATCTAATTTTCAAGGGGGTCCTGTATACACAGATATACACACCACATATATATAATACATATATAACACATATAAACAAACAAAAAACAGACATTTCTTTGTCACACTTTCTCATAATTTCTGTCTCTTTCTTTCTCTGTGTCTTTAATTATTTCTCTGTCTCTCTTTCTCCCTCTCTCTGTCTCTGTCTCTGTCTCTGTCTCTCTTTCTCCCTCTCTCTGTTTCTGTCTGTCTGTCTCTCTTTCTCCCTCTCTCTCTGTTTCTGTCTGTCTGTCTGTCTCTCTTTCTCCCTCTCTCTGTCTCTGTCTGTCTGTCTCTCTTTCTCCCTCTCTCTGTCTCTGTCTGTCTGTCTCTCTTTCGCCCTCTCTCTGTCTCTGTCTGTCTGTCTGTCTCTCTCTCTGTCCCCCTCGCTGTCTCTGTCTCTCTTTCTCTGTCTCTGTCTGTCTTTCTGTCTCTGTCTCTCTCTGTCTCTGTCTGTCTCTCTCTCTGTCCCCCTCGCTGTCTCTGTCTCTCTTTCTCCCTCTCTCTGTTTCTGTCTGTCTGTCTCTCTTTCTCCCTCTCTCTGTCTCTGTCTGTCTGTCTCTCTTTCTCCCTCTCTCTGTTTCTGTCTGTCTGTCTGTCTCTCTTTCTCCCTCTCTCTGTCTCTGTCTGTCTCTCTCTCTGTCCCCCTCGCTGTCTCTGTCTCTTTTTCTCTGTCTCTGTCTGTCTCGCTGTCTCTGTCTCTGTCTGTCTCTGTCTCTGTCTCTCTTCCAGAGCTGGAGGAGATGCTACAAGCCCTGCGTTGGGCACAACGCTGCCTGACGGACACCCAGAGCCAGCAGGATGTGGAGCTGGTGCTGCAGCTGCTGTCCAAGGAGGAGTTCCGCACGGCCCACAGTGTGCACAGCACCGTGTCCCGCCAGATGAGGCGCGCGGGGCCCACCTCGCCCCTCACCGTGCAGGCCCAGGACCTCTGCCAGGAGGTAGGGGTCTCCCTCCCTCTGTATCCCGTCCTCAGTGCCCCCCCCCACCCACCACCTGGCTCATGGACTGCTTTTCTAAAACTAGCTTTCCTCAAGCTCCTCTTTAGGAAAGTCCACCAGCATTAAACTCCTTTGTCCTACTTTTCTTTCTTGCATTAGAAGCGCAATGCACGAGTCAAGTGGCGTACGAAACGTGCCTGTTCCCAACGGGTCGATTAGTTGGCCTTGCTTGCTTTCACTGCAACCGCTCACCCAAACAACTCGACACTGGGTCCTGCACTTTCTTGGGTCCTCAGCAACACAACCGCCAAGTGAAGTCAATCGGATGCAGAGAAAGTCAAAGGACATACAGACATACAGACAGACAGACATGCATACAGAGATTCCTCTATTATAGTAAGATTCCTATTATTCTGATGATTTATTATTGATTAGGGTTCATATCTGTACCACAGCATATAGGCCAGAGAGTATCTCTCTAAGAACTGACAGTGCTTGTGTTACTCTTGTAAAATAAATATCCAGTTCTAATATAAAGTGAAGGTTACAGTAGCCCCGGTCTAGCCGAGCCTCAGTGAGGATCCTGCGGCCCGCCGTTCATGTTTGAAACTCTATCTTCATTTCTTTCGTAAGTAATTTATGTGCTAATGAGTTGAGTCGACGATACAATCGGCCAACGTGGTCCATTGAAATGCAATCTCTCTCTCTCCTCGGTTCCCCCGCTGCGCCTGGCTGCCGTCCACGGGTCGAAACAACTCCGCCTCCTCTCTCCAAATGTCCCGACGTTCTGGCAGGGAACAAAAGGTTTATACGTGGAAGTTGCACTTTCGGTCCCCATGGGAATATGCTTGTGGGGTCAATGCTTGCAAACAAATGCACTATCAACACCGTTGCCCGTTCCTTGTTCATTTAGCTTGAGTACAAAGAAGTTGCACGAAAAATCTAATTGGTGCTCTACAATGTATCGGCAGGGTGTTATGCATCCGTTCGTGTATTAAATTAGCTCTGCGGCTGTCACTTGTGATGAACGATTCGTGCCTGTTGATTAAAATGTTCACACACAAGATAATGATTGATGATAATGTGAATAATGATGACAAAGAAGCCAAAGCTAAAGCAACAGAGGCCAGATGAAGGGAAAGAGGTCAGTGTAGGGAAGCAATGGGCAGACAAGGTTTTGTTTTTTTTAGGGAAATTCTAACAAACGAGGGACTGAAGAGAGAGAGAGGGCGACCTGAAGGGAATGCGTGATGACCAAACAACAACTCGGTGTTTCTGAATGCAAAACGCCTCGCGTCTTGCAAAGCACCACAGCTGATCCCTCATCACCAGAGAGAGAGAGAGAGAGAGTCACCTGACACTTCAGCCTTTCGCTGATAGGAAGACTCTGCGCTCTGTTTTGACTTCACCATCAAGTGTACTTCTGATAAGATGGAATGTTGGCTAGATGTTCACACACAACCACACACACCAATTAATTCGAACCAGGGATGCTGGCCAGCCTTCAGATAATTAGACATTGGCACACACAGCGCTTGTCTGGGAGAGAGTATTAGGCTGCGTTCGCCATACAACAAATAAATAAAAATCAATGTCTCACACACACACATGTACACAACGTGTGCGACGCCAGGGAAACATGGACACAGTATATGTGCTGGCGTAGTGCAGTTAGGTTGGTAAAACCTTCCAACCTACACCTGACTGCTGCTTCGCTAAGTAGCCGCTTAAGGAGGTGTATTACGCTTTGAGCTGTGCTGTGATTGGCTCCTGGTCAGCAGCCCAGCTAATCCCACCCCCGCGCCCTTCCTGATGCTTGTGTTGTGGTGTGTGTGTGTGTGTGTGTGTGTGTGTGTGTGTGTGGTGGTGTGGTGTGGTGTGGTGCGTTTTGGGACGAAGACAGAGAAGGGGTTTGTCAGTCCGCCCAGCACATGGATAGGAAAAAAGCATAAAGGGAGGGGGTGAGGAAGGAGGGGAGGGGGGGAGTGTGGGTAAGTGCATCGACTCGTTAGTGAGAGCTTGCAATTAATGTAGTAGTTGGGCTGAGTTCCAAGCGGGGGTGAGAGAGAGAGAAAGAGAGAGAGGAGAAAAGAAGAAGAGAGAGAGGAGAGACAGCAAAGATAAGCAGAGAAGGAGGAGATTTTGTGAAATCTACTGCAGACGACGCATATGGTTCGAATCGCCTCGAATGAGCAACAGGGAAGGTGGTTTGTCTGGGGGAGAGTTGAGAGGTGTGGGTCCACTGCAGGCTTGAGGCTGTGGTGTATGTACAAGCGGTATTGGTTTACAAAATACTTACCCGCTTTATAATTAATTCAGGATGCTTTTTGCAGGAAAAATTGACATGAACTCTTGAAAACATGTTTGAATCCTATGTGGTTGTCTTAGTTTCTCTAATAATGTTCCTGGGGCATAGCGAGTCATGAATATAGAAAGTGTTGAAGTTGAAAGGGTTTAAAACTAACTTCAAACCCTCCATCTCCCTCCAGACATATAATATGGAGAGACGTAGTAACAGCAATATTGGAACGTAAACGCGCAAGTTGAAATTTAAGGAATTCATCACTGGAAAGCCTTGGCTTAAACCCCCCCAGTCTTTGGGGGTTCCCGACTTTGGTTGGCAAGCGAGAACCGCTGGGTTCTCCTTTTTGGTATATCCTAAATCCAACCGACCAGCACCTAACAAGTCCCATACAGTAGAGAGTGGAAGCCTTACTGTGCTTCCTGTCTGCAATGCAAAAGCCCCACTGTGGACTTAATTCAAGGCCGTATCAACACCCCTGTTTTGCATGCTCTCCCCCTCTTCTCCCCTTCCCCCCTCTCGCTTCTTGATGGGGAG